>VZSV01000041.1:1435852-1483876 GCA_013398735.1 Nothocercus julius
ACAAACAAACAAACAAACATTGAAGTGCTGAGAACATAGCAGTAATCATAAGTCCCTAAATTTAGTCCCCTACTAAGCACCCAAACTATGAAAGTGAATATGAAAATAGTTCATATCTGCCTCTTCCACACAAAGCCAAAATATTTTTGGCTATATAATCAAGAATATCTTCTTGTTTCCCTTCCTTGCATACAAGCACAAGCTGAGAGTAAATTGACTGTAAAGCATCACTATTTATAGCATCATTCAGTAGTAGTTTTTAATCCTCAGAGAATTTTTAATTAAATGCTGAATTTAAAAAGAGAAAGATGAAACACTAGGTTAAAGCTATGTCACATCTTAGACAAATATTTCCTTACAGAATGGGAAATGACTTGCAATATACGAATCGAGTCTCCCAGCTGAGTTTATAGTGCCTTAACTATTCCATCCGTTCTATCCTGCAAGCATGAGAACCTTAAGGAATTGAATTCAGTGCAATAAAAATGTACTTCTTGCCTGAGGTTCATAACGAAACATATAAAACATTCTCTCTACTTTAAATGAGCTATACATCCTCTTGTGGGACTCATTAGAGATTGCCTTTCAATTGATCTGTCTGTAGCTCCCCCATGGCATAGCTTTTAGGCTTCATAACCAAAGCATAAAACTTAAATATAATAAAAAAAGGAGTTTTTTTCACTTTGAGTAAAAGGGATCATAATGTAGGTAGGATGTCTATCTTCTGTGCCCACCATGATGTTTAGTATTGCATCTGAATTATTCTGTAAGATTGTTTCCACATTGCATATATTTGTATCAGTCCCTTTTTCTCTTGTACCAAACACCCTGCAAAGCAAAAAAAAATGCAGAGAAACAAGGCATTTATTTGTTGAAATACAGCCAGCTCTGTTCTGGTGAGGGGACAGCTCTTCAATAAATAGAAGTTAGGCAAAAACAGTCTTGAAAAACAAACTTCCATGAATAACTTCCAGTAGCATCTCTTCTTCATTAAAACACCTAGGAATCACCTAGTTTGTGACTTCAATTCTTTCAGTTTGCGGATTCACTTGGTCAGTACAAAATATCCTGCACTTTTTCCAGTGGTAAGATCCTAAGGTCAGCTTTGATCATCTAATGCTTTTCAAAAAGCGCAATATTGGCACCTTCAAAATAAATAAATAAATAAATAAATAAAGATTACTCTTTTCACTTCTGACCAGATATTTTCCAAAAGGAATGAAAACTGATGGAAACCGGTAAGTATAGTTCCAGACTGGCTGTCAGTTATTTGAAAGTAGGTACCTAGATCCCATCAAAATATAAGATGACAACCCAGCACTGAATAGAAATTAGTTGGTACCTAAAATTACAGGGAATAGCCTTTTCTTATGTGTGCAGGGAAATAAAGAACAACTTTTACTTATGTGGCAAAAGCAAAGAACAGGTTGAATTGGTTTTTATAGAAAAATTTTCTAGGAAGAAGCAAGCTACCTGCAGAATTGCTGCTATGACAAGTTAAAGAATTCAGGGAGCCTGGTCACCAAAATGCCCAAAACAGGTGCATTGCAAAATATTTTCTATATCAAAGCCTAGAAAAATGATGATAAAAAAATCTTATCTTTATTTGATGCTAGTTAAATATGTTAAATATGAAGAGTACAGTTTTCTTGTGTTGCGGGAAGGAGTGATCATAGAATACGGATCTGGTAAACTGAAGTGCATGGTGCCAATAAGCCTTATGCTTATGGAGGCTTATAACATATGGCAGAGGTTGCTCTGATACTGTTTTTGATATAAAGTGTTGAGCATCTCCTATGTTTTAGGTAAAAATTTAAATCACAAGACTCTAGTGTCAATGTCTTTTACTAACCTAAAATTAAGAATCTGTGATATTAAAATGCATGCTGCAAGTTGTATGTGTAGTGAATGTAGTTGTTTTTGCCTACTGGATCAATCACTGCACCTCCTCCAAGTTGTTTTGCTCACAGTGGTCTGCGAAGTTACCTGTTTCGCATGCATTAAGTTTGATATATGCATCATAGATTTAGATATTTTAATAACATGGTGCAGATTGTATTGACCCCATCTGGATTACATAATTGGGATTTTTGATCTGAGGGCTTCTAACTTTAGTAGATTCCTACATGATTCGGTGTTGATTTCAGTTTCTACAATGTTAAATGAGCTATGTACACTTTAGTAGAAAGTTTGCTCTTTTTCTTTTGTAGTTTTGATTATAATTACACAAAATGTCACAAAGACAAGCAGGAAACTAAAGCTGGCTGTAGAGCTGAGACATTACTATATGTGCTTTGTAAAGCTAGAAAAATGCATAGGTCCAATGACAACAACAAGCTTTTGAGCAGTGTTATTTTGAAATGTGAATCCCTGTAATTAGGAAACCACTTACTTGTGTGGATTTCTTAAAATAATGCCTACAGCTTTCACATAAATTTTGCTTCAGATGCTGTTTAAGTTTATGATGTGATGTTGTTTCCCATAGCTATAACTAGGGGGAAAAAAAAGAGTGATGGCTGCTTAGGAAGCCTTGGAAGCAAACCATGAGGAGTTAATTGTGCTTTCACTCTGTGCTTGTCAAATTAAATTTCTCTTGCTCTGTGTGCATTAGCCTGAGAGAAAGCTGTTTGTATTAAATCAAATGCAGCTTTCGGTTCTACCTTAAAAAAAAAAAATCATTCATGATGAGCTTTGTCTTAAAAACATTGTAAAATCCTTCCCTGGTTCAAGCTTGTGATTTCAGATGTTTCCAAGTATATATGTCATATACTTCCCATTGTTCCCAATGGAAATAAGAACCTTATTTAAATCTGTTTTTTAGGACTCTCTAGATGATAATTTTTTGTTGTTTTTAATTCAGTCCTTATGACTGTCCCCTTTACCTTTGCTTAGTTTGAAGGGTAGAAAAATACATAGTTCTGAACAACTTATATTTACAGGGATGCCTCCTTTCCACAAACATTTAAAACTGGAGAGGCCATCACTGATTGTAAATGCAGGATGGTCTTAAAGGCATCAGTCTTTCCAAGCCAATTTCCTCAATGGGAAGTGCAGCCCTATTTCTGGTTGTGCAAACAGGTGCATTGGATGCAACTCAGGTTTCAAAGGACTCTGATACCTTATTTCATGTTTCCATGTGTGTGCAACATCCTTCCTTCTGTGCAGTAGGTCAAATTACTTTTCTTGCTGTCTCTGCTGCGCCCACTAAGAGGGCTTTTGGTTTCTGCCAAACTCCTCATACGCCAGCTTTTTATGAGAAAAGCTGGTCATTTAGGGGGAATGAGTCCCACAGCCCAATTCAGCATAGAGAACATATGCACCCCATATGTCAATATATATATTTTCCTCTCCATCCCTTTTCTATACTTCTTTCCTATCTCCATTAAATAGCCTTTCTGAGGATATGTTTCCTCTAGGTGTGATGACAAGGTATTTGAATCAACCTCAAATTCAATTTTGTTGTGAATGTCCTGCAGTCTCATTCAGGCTTCCTTGCTCCAGAGAGGTTCAGGTGACATTTACCTGTGGTGTAAAATAAACAGAGCTTTGGTCTTTATTATCCCCAAGCAGCTGCCATAAGTAAGCACAGGTTTTTAGATACTGCATTGCTTCTCATATGTTTTTTTGCAGTTGCTGCAGGACTTCAATCATAAAGCTTGGTTTTTCTTCTATTATATGACTGATGAACATTTACTGATTTTCATATCCCCAAATGATTAAAATTGATTTCTCCTTCATGTCATTTTGACTCAGCTAATTTGAAAAAGTGCTATACTGCAGAAGTTTTCACATTTCAAAGGATACATGTTCTAAATTATTGAAACCACTAATTTGTAAGACATTAATAGCAATGTTTCCTCTTGAACAGTCTTGATGGTTAGGCTCCCTTATATAAAGGGCTGTAGTTCAGTTACTAATATTCCATTCCTTTCTGCTGTTGGCCCACTTTTTGCAAGTGTTAACATTAGCACTTGGAAGGCACATAAAAATGTTTACTCCTTAAACTGCAGAAGGTTCAGCACAAACAAAAGTAAAATGGTTTCTCTTGGTGCTTTCAGGAGCAGGACAATAATCTCTATTCCTTTTTTCACCATACATCAGTACTGCTAGATGAATTGGTTAATGGCTATTGCTAGTTATTGGATTACTAAAGCCAAAATCAAAACCACTAACAACAGAAATACCCTGATTTCATAAAACAAACTGTAAATCCTGCTAATTCCGTGGTAGAAGTGTGTGACCAGTTCAACTAGATATGCTAATGTCCCTCAAATTCCAGGCAAACAGTGTGGTTCTTGTTTTCATTAGGAAATCCCACATGGTTGAATAACCTCATGTCATGCAACTGCTGGGACCTGAAATAAAAGCTTGGGGGATGAGAGACCCCAATGTGGTGATCAACGTATTTTTCTAGAACAACGTTTTCAAGTTTGTCACTCATGCTTTCTGCAATTCCTGCTACCAGATCAACTTTCAGTGCTTTGCTATCTAACTCCAACTGATTTTACAGCTTTTTGCCTTAGGACCATTTCTACTGTCCTTTTTAGTAACAGAATTTTGTTTTTTCTCTTGCATTTATTTTTTAATTTCAGACTTATCAATGAGTCCTTGAGGGACCAATTGCTAGTTACCATCCAGAAGACGTTCACGTATACCCGAACACAGGCACAGCACCTCTTCATTATCCTCATGGAGTGCATGAAGAAGAAGGAGCTGGTATGTTCAGACCTTAGCTGAGAAGAGAAAGCTCAATGCAGTGTTTTGATTGAGTCTTTCTGATCACTATATTAGACCTTTGTTTGCTTTAATCTGTTTCCTGATATTAAGTGAACTCCAGCAGTTCTGCTCCTTCTGTAAATTCCCCTGTATTTACTTTGACAGGACAAAATGTAGCTAATAGGACATGGATATTATTACTTTTCAATCATCCCCAGGCATATTGTGATTAAAATTCTGCCACTTTCAGCTATAGAAACCCTCAAAAGAAAGTCTAGTTGCATATCTGTCGTCGGATTCATATTTTAAACATACTCCAGAGTATGTTAATGCAGAAGTATTACTGGGGCTAATATTTTACTATGGAGATGTGTGAAAGGAAAGGAAAATAGCTTGTCTCCAAGGATCCTGCTCTGCAGTGTCAGGTTATCTCTTTATGCATACTTATACTTTCTGGAAGAACACAAGTTCTTTCAATAGTTTCATGGATGAGCCTGCTTTTGCAGAAGAATTTTTGAAGAAAAATCACATTTTAAAATGGTTGGAGTTGCATTCTAGTAGCTTTTATTTCTTGCAGACTGACTGAATAGATATCTCTGTGTTTTGTAACATAATCCTTCTTCTCAGATCTGTTTTCAGTTCATATCAGAGCTCCTTGAAATTCCAAACTGTTTGCAGCCTGAAACACTTTGTGCAGAGTAACTTCAAGAGAAAACATTGACTCATTTCTCTTCAGTGTTTCTTTTTCTGAAGTTTTTTGAGTACTCTACAACTTCATCCTCTTTTGTGCTTTTTAATTTCTGTTAAAAGTAGGACATGGAGTGAATGATAGCTCTGAATGTCAGCTGTCCTAGCAGTAATGGCTAGGAACAGTTAATAGGCAGGCTGGTCCTTTTAACAAGAGCTTGGCAAAACAGCAGAATATATTCCTTTATATGATTAAACTTGCCAAGAGTATAGTACCCTGATTCATTCATCCATCAAAAAGTACCAGCCTTCCTCATTCATGGCTAAGCATTTATACATACCATAAGCATGTGACTTAAGCATACATCTATTTATGCTATATACACATATCTATACTATATACATATCATAAGTAGGTAAGACCGTAAGCACATAAGCACCTTTGGACTTCCTAGGATAACTTTTGCAGGAAAGGTATAGTAGCAATGTGTGGCTTCACTCTGCCTTTGCACAGAAAGTGATTGATGGAGCTGACTGGGCATTTGTCCGTTTATCTGCATCCCCATGGATGGGTCATAATTCAAATGGAAAGATAATTGTGTGCCTCATACAGCTTTCATGCTGTAAATGGGTCCATTTATGTTAACATTTTTAATAATCATAATGTATATGTACAGGACCTACACAGGAGGGAGGAAAGAATGAAAGAATAAAGGAGGCAGGTGGGAAGAAAGAGAGGGAGGGAAAGAAGGAAGAAAGCAAGATATCAAGAAAGAAAAAAATGGATAGAAAAATAGAGAGACATCAGTTTACCAAGGCCCAGGGGAGCATGCAGTTCTAGATTATTGAACGAGAGGAAATGGCCACAAACTGAAGCACCAAAAGTTCCACAGGAATTTAAGGAAACATTTCTTGCCAGTGAGGGTGCCAGAGCCCTGGCACAGGCTGCCCAGGGAGGCTGTGGAGTCTCCTTCTCTGGAGACCTTCCCAACCCGCTTGGACGCAGTCCTGAGCCACCTGCTGTAGGTGACCCTGCGTGTGCAGGGGGTTGGACTAGATGATCTCTAGAGGTCCCTGCCAACTTTAAGCATTCTATGATTCTATGATTATTGCAAGTCTCAAATTCTAGGTATGGTTGTCAGACCTTGAACAAACTATGCCATGCGAACTTAACTATGGAGCTTTCACTTGTGGTAACCAAGTCAGGATTTTTATTCCAGGCAAGGTAGTTCATTTATTAAAAGCTGTTTTTCAGATGTGTCACCTCCATCGCCACATATACTGCTCAGCTACCTCTCTTGTGAAAAGCCAGCAGCCAGGAGATGGTTTGCTCATGGTTAGGTGTTTTAAGCTTCAGTTTGTAACACTAGCCCAACTATATACTAAAGTAATATATTAAAACAGATGTTTCTTGCAGGTATCTTGATTGCACTCGGAGAGTGCAAACTTTAACAGTGGTAACCTCAAAAGGTTTTCTACCCTCAGTGTACTTTTTAAGCTAATAGTGTCCTTTAAGACTCATGATGATTTAGACGAACTTAGAAGAATGACAGTATTTGTAATGATGAAGGTAGCATTGCCAGAGGAGTTGGACGACCTTGGAGGCATGATGTATTCCCAGGACTGAGTGAAGGCTTCTCCAGTTCTACACCGCCAGATGTTTCATGTCTCCACATCTGCTCTAGCTCTTCTGCTTACTCTGGCTTGACCTGATTTTTGTCATGCATAAAACAAAACACTGCTTCATGAACTGACATTGTCACTGCTCATATCTTACCCTTCCCAAACCAAACAAATAGAAGGAAAATGCAAAAGACTGCCTTTTATTAGAGCATAGCAGCAGCCAAATTGATCGCAGCTATTTTTCCTAAATTGATGTGTCCAATTTCCTAGGATGTCTGATTTTGTGGCTGCTGAATTTGTATGTAGCAAAGTAGACAGCAACGGAGAGACATGCCATATTACAGTGTACAGCTAAACAAATAAATGCAAATAGATACAGACAAGAAAATGCTTTTGCAGTAAAATACATAAATACAGTTCCATTACAGATGTGCAGAGGAAATTTCCAAAGGAAAAAAAGAGAATGCAAGTCTGTCTGAGGAATGGAATAAAAAATCTACCCTGGAAAACAAAATTTCCTACTGTATCTACTTAGAATATATAAATAAATGGCATATCTTTTATTAACCTAACAGAATCCCAGTGGCTGGGAGAAAAGCCTGATCATTACAAAGCTTACCTCTTTTGGAGGAAGTGTTTCTAATTCTGACATATTGACAATTACTTTTAAAGAACTGCCTGAATTGTATGCCTTACTATTAGATGTGCATTGTTCATTTGCTGAAGGGTAAGTTTATTTGCTGAAGAAAATCTGAGTACACAAACAGGGTGTCAGGGTGAGGCCATAGCAGATGAGAGATCTAAGTCTGTTAGGTTGCAAAGTGAAGCAAATTTCACCTCTCTGTTTAATGAGTAAGTTTAATTACATTGCAAACTTGGCTGTGTTGGCACTGCGTGTATCCAAGCTTATGTTCAGAAATTTGTTTGAGCTTAGAGATGTATATGTTATAAAAAAAAGCCAATAAGAATTAAATAGAATGTGGGTGTTTTTGACTGTAACTGTAGAATTTAAGGGCAGGAGAGTGGCCGATATATGGTTTATGGAGATTCACTACTGTTACACATACAAGGAACTCTTAAAAAATGTTTACCCAAAGTAGTTACTAAAATAAGAGCATGAAGGCTCAACACAGCTGGTTGTGTTGTAGTATCATCAAGCCCAGTCAACGCCTTTCTTCAAAATTACTATAAGCAGTTTTTCAGCCTGTTCCCATCTCTTCCATGCAACTTCAGAACAAGCCAGAACAGCAAATGCCAGCAATTGAAAGACAGTGAAAGACAGAATTTTTCATGAGACATTTGTATTCCATACTAACTAGCCCAAAGGCACAAAAATGAAAAATAAAATAAAATAAATAAAATAAAATAAAATAAATAAAATAAAATAAAATAAAATAAAATAAAATAAAATAAAATAAAATAAAATAAAATAAAATAGGCTTCCATGAGTTAATAAGGAATGATAAGAGAGTGGAGAAGAACAAGACTGTCTCCAAGGCTGTCCCCTGGTCTTTCCCTGTTTTTCTGAACTCAGCACATGAAGTGCAGACGAGAGCATTCCCCAAGGATTCAATACAGTATAGACATCGCTGGAGGCCTCGCTCAGCCCCATAGTAAAGCAGCAGCTGAGGAGGGAATCCCTGAGGCAGCAGACTAGGAGAAAATTTTCTTCAGACAATGTCTGCATGCGTGTTCCATCGGTTGTACTTTAGAAGTCTGTTTTCAGTTTTACAAAGGAGTAGGGTGGTTTTCTGACTTAATAAATAAATAAATTAACCTTCTTATTTGTTCAAAAAGACAGTAATTTTGGTTTGTTTTAGTTTGCTCTACCTGGCAAATACACTGCTTCAGGAGCACCAAGTCAATTTATAGCTCAGGCTGCCATGTGACTCCCAGGGAAGTAACTTCTTGAGTCCGAGTGTGCAGTGCAGGGAGAAGAGGAAGAGCCTTGAGCAGGCGTGAGGAAAGGCCGCTTTACCAAGCCAGCCTATGCTTGCTGCAGTGAGATACACTTGTCATAACAGCAGTGCTTGGAAAACAGTGGTTTAAGAGTGAATAAACCTAATCTTGTTACTGTCTGATGGACAGAGACATTTGCCATGAACCAGGAAAGGCGATGTGTTAGTACCTTAGCGATTAGAAGATGGCACAAGCAACATCAGTGGTAAATACTATGTATGTGCTGCCGGCTGGTAAGGTGTTTTCTTTATGGCTGCCATGACAGTTTTCTGCTAACTGTTTGAAATTCCAATTACTACCCTAAATGAATTTATTGTGTAACTGTATATAACTCCCCCACACGATAGGTTCACAGAAGGAAGAAATTGTAGATAGTGGGCATATGTTTATAAACACTGAGGCGGTTGCATGCTCAAAGGAAAACAGGAGCATCTCTATTTCATGCCAGCAAGTAGTAGATAGTTTTCCATTGCCTGTCCTTTCTCTGCTATTCCTGTGGCTCAGTGCATGGTCACCACAACACCCATGAGCAGTGTTTGGGTATAGCATAAAACTTACAGCTATTCTGTTTTGCTGAGAATATGATAACAGTTTTTTTCCAGACTAATTCATGACTAACTTGCAATTCTAGTGCTGACAGGATAAGTAAACTAGGTTTCATGCTGAAATAGCTGGATGCAATGGGCTGATTTGTTTGTTTGTTTTCAAGAAAAACAGCGTTTTCTAATTTTTATGACATTCAGACAGTCAAGAAACTAGCTGAATTTAGTTGCTTTGCCATTGACTCCACCAAGAAGAAAATCTGATCCTAGGACCAGGGTTTTGTGCCTTGTGCTTCAGTAATGCTGAGAACAAGTTCCACAGGCAGAACAGCTACTTGCATCAAAAAAGGAGAGAGATAAAGGCAGCTTTTGTATTACACCAAAGCCTTGAAAAGCTTTTGATCCTAGCAGTTGCCTTTCAGCTGGTGGCAGATGAAGCAGGGCTCCTGCTGACAACAAGAACAAGAATGTCTGACCAACTGTTGAAGCAATGATGTGCAATTTAGACAGTTACGTGGTCTGTCCTGCACTCAGTCACACCATCTTCAGCTCAAGTCTGCAAAGACCAATAACCCTCTTATAATTTGAGCCACCTAGAGAATTACAAAAAAAATCCCTGATCTGCTGCTTGCATTCAGCAAGCATGAATTTTCTGTTGTTTGGTGCATATTCCTTGCCCAATTATCAGATGGAGTCACCTAGCAGAGAGCAATTTAACTTAAAATAAATCTCATCCCTTACCATGTATTCTGTTATTAAAACTGCAGCCAGAAAAACTACATTTTAAAAGTTTCTTTGCCCTTTAAAAACATAATTTAGGGAAGATACCCATTGTCATATTCATACCATGAGCAAGTTATTCTGCAAAGTGCACACTGAGTCATTACAGAGCTCTGTCAGTTGCCCCAGTACAGAAAGTGAAGGCAAAAAGTAGCACTTGGCATGGCAAGTTTTTCATTAGATAGTATAGTTTTTGTAATCAGTAAGTCGGCAGTGTTCAATGCAGGTTATATTTTATACAAACTGCTCAGAAACTTTTCTGACCTGTGAAGTCCAACAAGGTTCAATTTCTCTTGCCTTTAAAAAAAAAAAAATCTGTACTGCTGCAGTATCCAAAAGTCTTAGATCAGTAGCTTGCTGTAGAAGATGTGGTTTTTTTGTAGATACAACAACATTGGCAAATGTACTGATCTTTATGAAAAATTGAGGTCAGCCTTACAATAATTTGGATGTTTTTGCCAGATTTTACCTGCTTAGTATCACTAACAAACTGGCTAGGAAACTCATAGTTCAGGACTATTTTTGCGGATTTGGTTTTGGGTGTTGTCATGGTTTTTATGCCAAGTTAAATACAGAATAGACACATGGCAACATCAATGGCAAATCAACCCGTGTTTCTGTGTACTACCCAGGTCTTTAATAAGAAATTGCAAAGCAACATTAGAAACTGAAGTTTTAGGTGGAGCAAAAGCCTGGATCCCCAGTTTTAATTACTTTCCCACCTAACAAATTTAGAACATCTCCTTCTAAAGTGACTATTTTCAGATGAAATTAGAATCAGAAGGCATAGTTGTATGGGAGTCCTACAGACAGTATTTTGTAAGGCAGTGACTTGAAAGGCATAGTTTTCTGATATATACAGAATGAGAAAATTGGAGCTTCATTCCCTTAAAGTAATAGAAAATTAGGTCTATGTGTCTCACCAGTGGGCTCTCAAAATCACTCCTGGCTTTTATATTAAACTTGGGCTTGAATAACAATTCCATTTTACAGTGGTTACTAGCTGTGAGCAAGAGATGGGTTGTAGGTTGAACTGTTCATCAAAAGCCCTGAAAGACACTGGCTTGATTGGCTGTTTCTTACAGAAATTTTCCTACCTAAGTGTCATCGTTTAGCAAGAGAACAGAAACAGTGAGGGTCTGAGGTTATGTGCTAAAAGGAGCTTATTTACTCAAAAATAGCAATATGCTGTGATCTGCTCTCAGTCTTCATTTTCCCGGCTGAACTACTGGTAAATGTACAGCTGTAGAGAGAAAGGGATACACACATCACACAAATACCATGGACAGATGAGTCTCTAGAGTGTAAAACAAAACTTTCATGGTATGCGCATAGGTCTCCTCAGAAGATCAGGCACAGCCAGAGATCAAGGTTGACTGTAGCCCTCTGATCTGTGGAGCAGGTGCCTGCTGCTCTGCCAGAAGCATGCTTTCCAGCAGAAACACCATTTTGATGCAGCTATGGATTCTGAATATGGCATGCAGCGTCCCATGTAATTGTATTTTTTTATAGGTGCCATGCACATAGAAGAATGCCATGTAAGATCCCATACATGACCTTACACCATCAGTGGATCAGTGTCTGGGGAGAGCAGCTGTTTTGGAAGGGGTTAATGAACTGAAGTATATCAGGCTTCTATTAGTTATAATCCTTGCTATCTGGGACTCAGTCTTGCAGATGACGATGCATCTTTATTTTATGTACACATGTCCCTTTTACTGTTAACATAGTTAAGCCATAGTGAAGCTTCTGTGAACCCTCTCCACAGAAGAGATGGTGGAAGTGTACAACTTCACATTTACTTCACTTTTATTTCCTGTATCAGGCTATTGGAGGATCTCAGGATATATCAATTTTTGAAATAAAATGCAAGTGTAGTGAGGAAAAAGAGACGGTTTTTGGTGAAGCTTTCTTCACCAGAGAAGTTTTCTCTTTCCTCACTACACTTGTCCAGTTCCAATATTGCAAGCCTACATCTATTTGTTTCTATTATCATAATCTATTGATGAGAACAATCTGGTAGCTTAAAGCACAGTCCCTAAATTTTGTTCCTCTGATCATATTATTTGTGACTTGCAATTTATATTTATTCATGTTTTTTCGACTCTGAGATGAGGAGCTGGTATCTCACTGCCTGAACAGAGAGGTAAATGCCCTAAAGCAGCAATTGCATGAAAGCTGTTATACAAGTGAAAAGGATTATTTTCAATGTTTTTACTGTCAGTGCTTATTTTTTGATATTTATTCCACCGGAAAATATTAATGCTTCCTTCCAAGAGGAAAGGCTTCAAAGGGACATGCTCATTCTGCTCACCCAGACTTTTAAACAGACAGGTTAGTTGAAGACATAGATGGCAAAATAAAATTTTTTTTACACTGGGCAGAGTTGTGAGATTTTCACAGTCTTTTCTCTTCAGTCATTAAGCAGTTGGCACAGCTGTCTCAGCCTGGAACAAAAGTTACGAAAGCTTCAGGATAAGCCAAGCACTGAAAATAATTTTTGTCAAACGATCTTCTGTGGACCTGTATGGCTTCTGAACTGCAGACCTAGTGCCTTTCATATAAGCACAGAGTTTTTGGTTTGTCCCCTGGTTCTTACCAGACAATGAGTGTGTGACAAATTATGGGAAAGAAAAAATGTGAAGTGTGGCAGTGCTGCCACAGAGTGGAAGGAAACATAACATTTCTGAAACTTTAGAGCCATCATTCAAACTTCTCCCCTCACATATCTGCTCCCTCCATTTTCCCCATCTGGAATTCTCAGAACAGCACATCACTTCATTTAATTTTTCCATAAACTTTCCTCTCTTCAATCTTCCAATGCTGAATTTCTCCTTATCTGATCATCTCCTTTTTTTCTCCAGTATTTTCCAGCTACTCACATGTTCACATTGATCTTTGTTATGCTACATTAAACAGGATTATTTACCAAAAAAAGAGGAAGTGTTACCCCTCCTATCTTTCTGAGGTTTTGCAAAACTAACCTCTTTTAATTTGTTTTGGTTTTAATTTGGTTTGTTTTACCAAATTTTTGTTTTTCTTTTAAGGAAATTTGCTTCTGAAATATTCAGTTAGGCCTAGATAAATTTTTAGTGCTAAAAAATGCTCCAGAAAAATTTGCCTGTTTTGTTGAACTCATGCACTCAGACAGAATAGTTTCAGGATATGTTTACAACCATGTCTGCTTCTCTGTAGAAAAGGGAGATGTTTATTTCAGACTCATGAAACTATGAGGCATTTACAATTTTTTTTTCTTTATGAGAAGTGATATTTAAAAATATTCAAAAATTTGGGGGAGAGCAAAAAAAAATCACTTTGAATGAAAGTTGTATCACCACTTTTTCCTCCCTAAAATCATAATGAAATGATAATGAAAAAAATGGTCCCAGCCTTAAAATCACAAATAACTTGTAGCATTCTTAGGGTGCCATGAGAAGAGCATATGGAGAGAGTGATGTTGGCTGCTTTCTCTGCTCTTGTCACTGCTACAATTTTTTATTGTATCTTCAGTTATCCATTGTATAGCCAGCAGGCACAGTCAATCTGAAGTTTAGGGATTAACTCTCCTTCTCCATCTCCTTCATGACATAGAACAAGATGCTCTTCAGTGCAGCAGGTTATAGCATTTTCCCTACCTATGTGGCATCATTTTCTCTCTCTTCAGATAAGTACCAGCTAAAAATCTTAATATATTTCATCTGCTTCTTCTCACTGTGAAGTATTTGTGGTTTAACTCTAATTAAAAAAAAAAAAAAGAGTGTTTGTACATGATGGAATTTTTGACAATCTGAAGCACAGCCTAGTACTGCACAGCAATTCACATTCAGTCATGAGTGCTCACACTGTCTCTGAGTGGAAGAAGCTCTTCTGCCTCTAGGAAGTTTTCAGAATAAGATCCAGAGCAAAAAAACAGAGTGATTCACTCTGGATTCACTTTGGACTAGAAAAGGCACTAAAAGAAGAAATAAACATGCTAGTAGTTGGGAAGAATCATTATGCCCTGTAATTAGTCTCATTAGAGACTGTTATAAACTATTTCAAAACATTTTTTCAAATGAATTCCTATCTCATAATCTGGAGAAGATAGACTTAGTGACATCTATAGCTATGGCCCTACCATGCTTATCTTGCTTCTCTTTCTAGGGACGAAGTCAGCATCATCCCTGCCGTACAAAGGTGTTTGAGTGTAGTAGCTGACACTGCTGAAAGTGTATTCAGATAAGTCTGAATATATCAAATATGTATGTTAAATATATCAAATGGTGGCACAGCTATGCTAACTCAGAGAAAAATCCTACAAAGCAAAATGAACAGGATTTTGTGTCAAGGAATATTCTATGAATCTGTATGACTTGCTCATTATAGGACTGACCTCCACATAGAGCTGTCCATACAGCTGTCCTCTCCACACACGATAGCTCCCTGTCACCCAGATTAGTAAGGGGCAGGAAAGTGACCAGTTACTATGGAGCCAGGCAGGAGAACAAGCTGCAAGAATTCAGAAAATTTACATTTAAATTATTATAGCCTTCTCCCTAACCCACTACATCTGAATACTCATACCATTGCTGGGGTTGTCTCTCCTACAACTTCGTTTGCTTTCTGTTTGAAGAAACTCCTCAGTTTTTGACGTATCTGATCTTAGGTAGTTCTTTGATTCAGCAGCTCCCACTAAGAAGGCGACTCCTACACATCTGTATATGTACTGCCAAAATTTATATTTCTAAGGTAACTCTGCCTTTTCTTGCATGCAGAACTAAGTTCCTAAGTTCCAGTGTAGTGTGTTTGCCTCACAATACACAAATTTCTGAATGTTTTGTTGGTATATACTACTCTGAGGTAGAACAGTATTACCTGATTTTGCCTATAGATGTGAAATGCAGTATCACTGTGAAGGGAAGCAAACAAAATGCAACCTATTAGACTAAATCCACCCTGCTGAGACATAAATTAAGTAGAGAAAAGGGAAAAGGAGGGAAAAAGATACCTGTTAAGCAAGAATGAGCTGGTGCTTAAAAGAAAGCAGAGCTGTTTTAAAATGAGTGCTTTCAATAAAAAGCCTAATGTCAGATAATCTCTTACCACCACCTCCCTGTTTACTTTCTATCCTGCTGCTTGTTTTCTTCTTCATCTCTGTTTTTCACTTGCTTGCTAGCTGCCTTGCCTGAAAATTATGTTTCTGCCCTGCTGGACTGTAATTATTGCTGGCGAGAATCACAACGTGCTGCGATCATTGTGCTTGCAGAGGTCCGTTTGCCTCAGCAATTTCCTAGCACATTTTCCTCAGATGAATTAGAACACAGCTAATTAGGGTTTCTGTTGTTGTTGTTGTTGTTTTCCTGGAAGTTAACTGTGTTCACGTTAAGATCTTTCAGTAAAATTTGCAGTGAGTTGGAGAGGCCTTGCTAGATTTTTTTTCTCTCTCTTTTCCCATTTTTAAAGATAAGCCTTGTCCTGGAGGCAGGTTTTGTGGAGGCAAATGAGCAGCATTCTGTGTGCTTCATTCCCTTCATTTTTACCAGGAAAACCGGTAAAAGAGATTAACCAGGAAAACTTGGTAAAGCCAAGAATTTGGCCAGGGGATGTCTCTCATCCATCCATCTCCTCAGGGCAGGAACTCCTCTGACTGGTCCTCTCTGCTCATCGCCTACCGCTGCTCCATCTCATCTAACCAGGGGATCCTACACAGAAGGGTCTCTTTTCACTCATGTAGGTGTCATATCCAGCGTCCCACTAATAGAACGGTACATGAATATGAATAATCTGCATTGAAATAGCTGATGCACTTTGCACATAGTGATGGGCATATGAAAAGGAAGCAATTCAGTAGATTTAGCAAGAATCTGGATGCCCGTTAATGCTGCTTTTGCAGCTCCTTGTTGTAACGCTTATTGGTCATTTGAAAGCATTTTTCCTTGCCTGTTAAGGTTCTGGCTGTGTTTTCATTCCAATTTTAACTCATGTCTTTAGTGAAGAGCAATATAGTTTTGTATTTGTAAAGAGTATTAACATCAGCTTTATTGTATTTGTAAAGAAAAAAAAATAAAAATCTTATGGTGCTCTAGGAAGTCATACTTGTTCATTGAGATGCCTCAGGCAATTATCTGCAACAGTCATTTTGAATCAATAAACAGTATGTGCCCTATAGAAGAAGAAGAGGAAATGAAAAAAAAAAAAAAAAAAAAAAAAAAAGAATAACCTCAAAATCCCCCAAGATGGTGGTGGATGAGCTACTTTTTTAAGAAAATTCAGTTTAGTGAGTCCACATAATTCCGTTCAGCAATAAACTACCAGCCACATGGAAGACATCATGTAACCCAATACCTTTGGGAAAACAAAAAGTACTTCGTTTTTGGATTTTTTTCCTTCTTTGAAGTTAATTGTTTTTTAGCTTCAATGGGAGTGACTGAGTAGCAAATTGGTACATTTACACTCTAATACAATTTCATTTTGCTCAGAAAAATAGAATAAAGCATCAGTTTAAATCAGATCAGCATAAAGAGAATCACTCACTTTAAACTAGTATTTCCTTTTCCACCACATTGTGCAATTAAATGCTAGTTCTAGTCTGGTGAATGCTGCAACTCTCAGATAGGATTTTACAAGGAGATTTGGCAGTATTAAAACACTACAGCAGCTTGATACAAAGCTATATCAGGGAAACATTCAAGATCTCAGGACTCTGCATGTGCTGCTCCTCTGTGACTCAAAACATAGCAGAGATATTACTCAGTCCAGATGCTTTGTCCCTGAATTAATTGTGAGAGTAGGAAAACAAAAGCTGCAGCTACTTGGTGTTAACTGGTGTTAACAAATGAAATAGAAGTGATAATGATCAAAATGGTTCAGCAGTAAACATGCTGCAATATGACAACCTCGTCTTCCAAAATTAGTTCTGCAGAGCCATGACTATTCAGATGGTGTCCTTTAGCCACTAGGTAAATGTTGTGATAGATATGTGTGTGCAGATATTTCTAAAGCCTTGGTAGAGGAAATAAGCGATACATTTGGCAACAAGACTACAGCTAGAGAACTGTTGCATTTCAGAACTGAATTATTATCAGCAGAAATGTATGAGATAGCTTGCTCCTTGCCTAGTTAGACTGTAGAGACAGTTGAGTCTCCTACTAAATTTACAGCTTTTTGAAGTGAATTACTGTGAGATTTTGCCTTGGTTCTGTCTAAAATTCTATCCCTAATTCAGTCTTGAGCAAAACACCCAAAATGATGATTACTCTGGTTTGATGCAGAGCAATCTTTCCATTCCCATCTCTATTTTAATTATTTGTCTTCTTTAGTGTCTGGATTATTGCTTATCCTCTTAAAAATAATAATAGTTACTATGTACAAGTGTTTTTAAGGGAGAAAATATATATATATATATACTATATATCTACTATATATAGTAGAACTATATACATATATATATATATATATATAGTTCTACTTTGTTTCTATTAGAGTAGCATTTTGTTTCCCTAAGGTATGTTCATTTTCCTGCAGGGACAAAGGGAGGCAGAGGAGAAGGTTAAAAGATAACTTGTAAAATTACGGTTATATGTGGTCCAGCCCATGCTGCATGCTTCCCTTAGTTTCGCTGTGGTGGTAACCCTTCCAGTGTCTGCGCTTTGCTGCCTTTCAGTGGCAGCTTGTCCCAGAAACCAGGGTTTTACTGAGCAGGCATTTGGTCTCGTGTTTCCTTCCTCTACAAACTCCCGTTCTTCAGTATTTTCAAGTCCCAATGCGCAGATTTCCTTAAGGTGAAAACGCAGGCGTTTAGCCCTATGGTGGTACCACCAAGATGATCACTGCAAACAAAGCGCTGCCAGCTGAGCTGCTCAGCAGGAGCTGCCTGTTAATGCAAAATTAGAAAGGAAATTGCCAAGCAGTGAATGAATATTATGCTCAGGATGTTTTAAAGCCACAATGTGTTTACCCACTTATTTTCCCTGACTGTCAGAGCTTTGCATTGACAAGGGAAACTTTTGTCCTTCATGTGAGGGAAGGCTATTTCTCTGTCCTGCCTCCTGACCCGTCTGCCTGACTGCTACCTCCCTGGTACCATTCATCTCTGGTGTGGGAAATAAGTCACAGGCTCGTACAGCAGAGGGGACAAGCTCATCAGTTCACATTTTTGTTGTGCTTGGGGATGGAACGTACATTGAAAAGCATATTGCTATCCCTAGAAGTATTACATATGCTTTGCAGGCCAGAAGAACAGGGAATAATTAAGAAAAAAAAATCAAAAAACAGCTTCAAAAACAAATTCTGGTGTCATGAACAACCTAAGTGGTCACAGATTTAATATTAAGTTTTTGAAATAGAGATGTACCTCCAGCTTGAGGAAGCATTAGCTCAGGTACTTCCAGGCAACAGACTGTACATGCTGTGTTGCAAATTTTCTGTACTTTAGCAGAAGAAAAATGTAGGTCAGGAAATTAATTGTAGAATGGTTACATCTCAGGCTTTGTTGTGAAATCCAAGGAGTGGTCTGAGTCAACACTCTCCCAAAGCAGAAACAGTTTGGGCTCTTTCTGTTTGAAAAGTTGAGGAAAGAGGCCTAAATACTTCAGCATTTTTTAATCCATATTTAAATTCAGATATTCTGATGAGTTGGGTCTGATATTGTATCCTCATTTCTGCCTATTTTTAAATAGCTTTTTTCTCTAAATTTCTTTGTAGTTGTCTGTTTTTCACTGCACCCTGAGAGTGTGCTGTTTGAGTAAGGAGGTGTTTGAGGTTACTTTGAATTAGCGCAGAGATCACTGAGGTGCATTAGAATAACTGAGTAACCAGGCTACCAAAGGCTAGTGCTCGTTGGAGGCAGGAAAACAGGAACATGAGGAAGAAAAAGGAAAAAGAAAGCTAATATCGGCTGTTCAGATCGAAATGGTAACATGGTCTTCATTAGTAAGAAAAGGAACTGATAAAAGGCTGCAGCCACTGTTGCTGCAGAAGAAGCAGGAGCCCCAGAGCAGCTACTGCCACAGCAGCAAACAAAGCAGGAGGATTTACACTGCACAGCGACTCACCACAGCCCTGACAGGGGTTAAGCTGGCGGGAAAGAGCAGCCCCACCGTATTCATTTTTCTTCCTTACGAATTGCATACTTTGCCTCGCTACCTCTCAGGTTTATATATTGCAGTGCTAGGTCACTGAGTACATGTGCACGAAGGATACAGGTCTGGTGTTATTCAGCAAACTTTCTGCTGTATAAAATCATGAGGTCCAGTAGGTTGCTGGCTTAGCTGGAAAACATTTTTCAATACCTTACTCTGTAAACTAAGTCCATAACCTATAATGCACCTAATTTACCCTGGGTTAACTTTACTGAAGTAATGTATAGGACATGCTAAATCTACTGTTACTCTAATACAAGAACAGCCTTTCATCTCTGATTTCATCCTGTAAGTATTACTGGAGACTATTCTTTTGCATGCTCACTAATACCATTTCTTTGGAATTTTATCTCACAAAAAATACCATGTGCTAATCCTATCTAATAAGCTTCCCATAGAATGACTAGAATAAGATCATTATCTTGCAACAATCATGACATTTTGAGATGAAGAAAATGCTGCCTTGGTTTAATTTCTGTTTTCAACATGGTTTCAATAATGGTATTATCTTTTAACATTTCAGATCACAGTATTTCGCATGGGATCAGAAGGACATCAGGATATTGATTTAGCTATCCTGACAGCATTACTGAAAGGTAATAGAGTTTCACTTCACAGTCAGCCAGCAACAATCCAAATGGATTAACTCTGTGTCTCTTCTGTATGGAACCTGCATTTATTGTCAATATATACTGTATCGAGGTAGTAAATTCTTACTGTGAAAGTGAAGTATATTTTTTTGGTCTAACTGCTTTATAAAAATCTAGATGTTTCTTTAATGCTTATATAGCTACTGTTTTTTCCTCTCTGGTTCTTTATTCTCCACCCACAGTTCCTAATGTGTCAGAAAAAACATCAGTGGTCAGGAAATGAAAAATATTCCTTTTTATTCCTTTCTTATTTCAAAATACTGGCATATTTCCTTTTTCAAAGCATGTGAATTCAAGGAATAATTTGCAGCAGCCATTTTGGTTAGTGATTCATACACACCATAAGATTGAGACTTTCGGACCACTTGACCTGACATAATTTAATGATGGCCCCCCACATACATACCTTAGAAATTAGTGTCATGAATAGACAGCCAAACTGCTTTCCAGAATTAAAATTATCTTCATGGCTAGTAAAAACTCCAGAAGGTGGTTATTGCCTCTTAGATTAAACTGACACTAAAGCAAAAGAAAAATGCCTTTATTTCTAATTCTACTAGGAGAGTCTAGGATGGAATTTTTCCGTTCTCTGCAGATAGAGTTAAGAACTGAACTGTGGACTTGATAGTGGTTATAACCTTAAACTCTGAGATTTGCTTATGTGTTATGCATATGTTCTTAAAGTCTGACTCATGATAAATCTGCTGTTCCTAAAATATTTTCAAATTACAGTTCATTATAGGCCATGGTCTTGCGCACTCTTAGGCAATTAAGTTTGATTCTCTTCATCATATAATGTTATCAGGGAGCTGAATACCTGCCTGCAAATACAGGAAGAGGTGATGTTCTGAAGGCATGAAAGACAGGTACTTTCCTGATAAAGCACGGCTCCCCCAAGCAAAAGTGTGCAGGGTCTAGCCTTCCATTTACATGGTATTTCCCCAAATGGGAATTTTCATAAATGGCTTGAGCAGTAAAAATGGCTTATAAGTCACCAAATTCATCTTGTTTGATAGAACTTCATGCCACTTCGTATCACAGGCTGTATTGACTTTAAAAACAGAATAAGAAAATACCAAACAATTTTGAAGTACATTTCTGAGAACCGTTAGGAAATGGACTTCAGAAGGTAACTAGGGAAAATGATGTTCCATGAAACACTTTAGTGGTTGTCCTCAAGCTATTATCACCTCTATACCTGACAAAGAGGATACTTATAGCCGAGTGGCAGACTTCAATTTTAGTCACATAAAATTTAGAAGAACTGCTGAGTATTCAAAAGCTGATAGGAACTATGGTTGACTTTTCCTGGGCTCCATTTTTTTCCTTGTTCTTTTTTTCCTGTGCAGGCTGATAGAAGCTATATGAAAAGAAAATGCAAAAAGCCTGAGTTACTTTCACCTTTCTAAGCAAAAATGTATTTTACCTTTAACACAATTTTTAGTCTCATTGCATAAAAGCTATTTTAAAACAAAAGTCTGAATAGGAGGAATAAGCAAGTACTGTCCACTTTAAAAACATGATTACAAACTGATGAGTAATAACTGAAGAAATGTGCAGGTATTATTTTATTCCGGTAGCTTCTGTTTCTTCAATTCTTTCTACTATGGCTTGTTCCATCTCTTTCTTCCTCTTGATAAAGATGCCAGCTGTTTGCAGACTGTTGCTGCTCTTGGGTAGCAAGTTTCAGACAACTGTGTAGTAAAACATTAAGGCATTTTGGAAAGAATGAAGAAATTAATTCAAATCTAGAAACCAGAAGCACACCCAACACTACATTTCTCTTTCCTCTGCATCCTCATCCTGACAAGATATTTTAATTGCATATTTCATTGTGATCTTTACAGAATCACAGAATGGTTGAGGTTGGAAGGGACCTCTAGAGATCATCTAGCCCAGCCTCCCAGCTCCAGCAGGGACACCCAGAGCACGGGGCACAGGGTGGCAGCCAGGCGGGTTGGGAAGATCCCCAGAGAAGGAGCCTCCACAGCCTCTCTGGGCAGCCTGTGCCAGGGCTCTGGCACCATCACAGGAAAGAAGCTCTACCTCACATGGAGATGGAACTGCCTGTGTTTCAACTTGTACCCATTACCCCTTGTCCTGTCAGTGAACACCACCAAGAAGAGTTTGGCCCCATCCTCCCTACATTCTCCCCTCAGGTATTTGCACATATTGATCAGATCCCCTTTCAATCTTCTCTTCTCCAGGCTAAACAGGCCCAGCTCACTTAGTCTTTCCTCATAAGACAGATGCTCCAGTCCCTTAATCATCTTTGTCGCTCTACGCTGGACCCTCTCTAGAAGCTCCATGTCCCTCTTGCACTGGCGAGCCCAGAACTGCACCCAGTACTCCAGGTGTGGCCTCACCAGAGCTGAGCAGAGGGGCAGGATCCCCTCCCTCCACCTGCTGGCAACTCTCCTCCTCATGCACCCCAGGGTCCCATTGGCCTTCTTGGCCACAAGGGCACACTGCTGCCTCATGGCTAACTTGTTGTCACCAGGACTCCCAAATCCCTCTCCATGGAGCTGCTTTCCAGCAGGTCAACCCCTAATCTGTCCTGGTGCCTGGGGTTGTTCCTCCCCAGGTGCAGTACCCTGCACTTGTCCTTGTTGAACCTCATGAGATTCCTCCCTGCCCAACTCTCCAACCTGTCCAGGTCCCTCTGAATGGCAGCGCAGCCCTCGGGAGTGTCGGCCACTCCACCCAGTTTGGTGTCATCTGCAAACCTGCTCAGGGTGCACTCTGTGTCCTCATTCAAGTCATTGATGAGGAAGCTGAAAAGCATTGGGCCCAGTACTGATTGCTAGGGGAAAGCCCTGGCCACAGGCCTGAAATATCTTTATTCTGTGTCTTTAATAGTCCTGGATCCTTCATTATCCTCAGCATACAGTGGTTTAACCCTTGCTTTTGAAGCACTCAGTGGGATTGAGAATGATGATTCTTATTACTAAGATACAGATTTTCTACTTAAAGTTGTCGTTCTACTTTTTGCAAGAATATTTCCAACCTTTGAATCCCAATATAGATTCTTCAAAGTTGTTAATCATGTGGAAAACTATCTTCATGTCAGCTAATGAAGATAAATCATAGAGGTGGATTGTTCTCCATTTAAGGAGTATTTACATGAGCAGCTGTACCAAGTTTGCAGTCTAGATAGACATGTGTTCTGCAATAGTCCTTTCTGATGTAGGGCAAACATTTTGCAAGTGCCTAATTAATCCTGGCTTCTCCTTAGTAAATTAAATGACCTTCTTTCTTCAAAGGTAGGGTAAACATTATAGTGAACTTCTGACATCTTGGCACTCTGAACATATGTAAGTAATGTTGACATCTTCTTTCAAGCTTTCCTGACCTTTATGATTCTGTAATTTGCTGATGGCAGCATTTGTGTCTTGCTTAAACATTATCTTCTCTGTTTCTCATCACTTTCTGATTATGAAGATACTCCAAAAAGATTAAGTTCATCAGATGCTACTTTAGATCCTGCTAACCTGCATGTTCTGAGTACAGGGAGTGAAAATGCATATGACTTTTTAATCAGCACGTACAGAGATGAAATCTCTTGTCTAACACAAGTGTGTTGTCCTTATGCACAGTGTCACGCTACAAAGGTTCTGGCCCAACTTGAAAGAAACCATAAGTAGCAGTGCTGAAATATTTGTCTAATTCTGTCTAACTTCCACGTAGCTATGAAGAGCAGATCTATTGATGAGCAAGTGTTTAGATTCAGGAACAAATTGTTCTCTTTCACCTCTTCTGAATTGTGTGAAAACAGTGCAGAGGAAAGAATAAAACCAGTGTGTGATTATTGGCTACTTTTTCATAATCTCTGTCCAGGATCTTGCTTAATAATAATAGTAAAAATAAATAAAAGCTAGTTACTAATCCCACTCTGGCGTGAGTGATATGACTATGGAATAGGTTGAGGACAAGGTCTGGGAAGCACAGAGTATCATTTTGTGCTTACTATGTAAGAATTGCCGAGTACTATTGGTTTTTTAATTGGAACCAGGCACAATGCCAATGCAAGAACTGTCTTGTCCCAGATACCCAACAAAACACAAACCCTACACCAAGCAGAAGTGATTATTTCTGTGTTTGTTTTCATGAACCACTTGCTTAATCTTTTCAGCAGCTATACGTTTCTTAGAAGTGATTTCCAATAAACCAAGGAATGGCATCCAAACTAGTTATCAATTTATATTGCATGGTTGTTACAACAGCATATGGCTTGTAAAATCCTTTTCTTAATTTTGTGACATGCAAAAGTGTGAAGTTATTTTCCAACTGCATTCTTTTATAGAAAGTACATTTATTGATACAGTTTAACTGTGTGTACTCTCTTAATATGAACTGAAACAATAATGGATTTTGTCCTTTTGCAGCTTCTAATTGAGCAGAAAGCATATGACAGGGAGGCTAAAAGCAACATATTGCAATGTGCTAAAATATCGTTCTTTTGAAGAGCCATCAAAGATCCTAGTTCATAGAGCTATTGCAATGTGTACAGCTTACTAGCAGCACCAGTCATGTTTCGGATGGTGTTCCAGAAGCCTTCCTTTTGCAATAGCTGATATTTGGAAAATAGATACTCTGTGGTACATGCTTATTATAATATTAATGCCATATAGTCCTCTAAGATGAGCCTTGTTAGGCTAATGCAAACCTGATATCTCTGCACAGTTTCCAGTTTGTGAATAAATCATGATTCATGCTCGCTGAACAGCCGTCATGTAGTATCAGATGGTCCTGGAAGACAGAGTGTGATGGTCTGTCAACCATGAAATTCCTGACACAGAAGGATTACACTTAGCTCAGTCAAGTATGTTTCTGAGTCAGGCCAGATGTTTGGTAACTGCCCCCATAGTTGCTGCTATTGGTTTTGTTACTGCCAATTGATTTGCAAGACACCAGGATGGTGCTTGTAGCAAAATCGGTGGAAATACAGTTCTTTTTCCAAAGCTTGCAATCTAAGAAGCATGAGGCAATATAAGACATGCTGAAAAGATTAAGCTGTTTTGCTACTTTTCCTTATCTAATTCTTTTATTTAATGCCTTATTCTTTGTTTTATGCCTTCAAAGAGGCATTCAGATGTTCAAAAGTGTTACGGAAATGAGTCTTCTGGCGTTTCCAGCAATGATCTAGATAAATCATTGTTGTGTCGGTTCAGCTTTTCAGATTCCTGTCCATTAACTCTCCCTAGAGAGTCCACCAGAGGTTTTATCTTGGTCACAGGAAAACTCAGTCACTTTATAAAACCTGTAGTGCATGTCCTTAGTAACATGGAATTCTGCAGGGGCACAACACCTATTTTGTGACCTATACCCTGGATCACTTAGGATGCAGGATCAAGTTGATGGTCCTAGGCTTTATCATCAAAGTGTATTACATTTTTGGTCTAAAGTACTGGAGATATTATCTGATGTGAATGTAATCTTTACCAGATGAATCTGTGCAAGAGATCTGAGTTCATCCAGAGCTCTCTCTAGAAGGCCAGCCTAAGAACAGCCTAAGTTAACAACAGCTAACACCTCTCACAGCTATCCTCCTTGTTCATTCAACTTCCCTTGCTTAACATGTATCCATATTTAACAAAATCTACCCTATCCATATTTAACAAAATCTACCCTGAAAAAAAATCTTGCTAAAACCACGCATTACATCCCAAGATGTAATTTTTTTTTGTATCAGCAGATGAAGGGAAGGAAGAACCACACAGTAGATATTAATCATATTCACTAGTAACTTCCCTCAAGGAACATATTGTATGTTGTGCCAGACATTAGAATATTGAGTAAATATTGTGTATACATTAGTCATATAGCCTAAACGCTATTTCAAGCAATAGGTATACTATGGTAATTAAAATAATACAATGAAACTAGGAAGAAAACCTTTCCATGAGATTGGGAAAACAGAATCACAAGGAGAAAAAAAGGTAATTTCTCACTGCTGACAATACGAAGGGCCTAGGAAATGATTCCAGTGTGATCTTCTGGTTTGAGCTGAAAAGAGCAGTAGGTTATTTATTCTGTCTTTTTGTTTTTTCAACCTTTCCTGAATATATTGATTTTCAGTGCATTACAGTGTTGCTCATGAGTAAGATGAATGCTCACAAGAGTCTAGCATAGAGTGACAAAGATGATTAAGGGACTGGAGCATCTGTCTTATGAGGAAAGACTAAGTGAGCTGGGCCTGTTTAGCCTGGAGAAGACAAGGTTGAGAGGGGATCTGATCAATATGTGCAAATACCTGAGGGGAGAATGTAATGAGGATTTTTACACTCTTCTCAGTGGTGGCCAGTGACAGGACAAGAGATAATGGGTACAAATTAAAACACAGGAAGTTCCTTCTCTATCTGAGGAAGCACTTCTTTCCTGTGAGGGTGACAGAGCCCCTGAACAGACTGCCCAGAGAGGTTCTGGAGTCTCCTTCTCTGGAGATTTTCAAAACCCACTTGGATGTCACCCTGTGCCATGTGCCCTAGGTGTCCCTGCTTGAGCAAGAGTGTTGGACTAGATGATCTCAAGAGGTCCTTTCCAACCTCACCATTCTGTGATTCTGTGATTCTGTGAAGAGTCACTTTTTGGGTTCTTCTTATTGAGTCAGGTCAGTGAATAGTTTGTGGCGCCTACTGCAGAAGGCCTACTCCACGGCAAAAATGAAACAAAAAAAAGCCACCTCACATTTGGTGCATGTTTTCCTGCAACAACAGCTCTTGGAGCAGCCATGCAGGGCATGCAGGTGCCTACTGCCCAGGCTCTGCTAACAGTGGGACTGGTCTGCAGGGGAAGTACGAAGCCCCCTTGGGAAACCCTGTGTTTCCTCCAACTACCCAATGTCTCCAGCACGCTCCTGTATAGCAAAAGGAGCCTGTGCAGAGAAGAGCATCACCCCCGGCCCACGCAGCTGCGGGCAGGAAAGTCCTTCTTCAGCGAGCAGTGGGCAGGCTGTGCAAGGAAGTGGAAGCCAGACCACAGCAGGCTTTACCCTCTCTACAGTTCTTGGATCCATGAAAAAGCACAAGGAAAGCAGTCTTAGGGAAGCGGAGGTGCAACCTAGTGCTGTTTCCCAGGACCACACACACCAGGTGGCCCTATGCTTACCCAGCAGCCTGGTCCTTCCAAAGCTGTCCCTTCACAAATAGGGCCTAGTAGTACTAGTCTTGCCTTGTGTAGGCAGAACGTGTCTCCCGGAAGCCACACAAAGCCTCAATGTTTTGTGTTGAGTTTTGGATGAAATGAGGAGAGTACATGTACCCCCTTCTTCACACAACCCATTTTGAACCCTCTCCATCCACGAGGGCCTCTAGCTCAGCAGCATCCCCTGGAGCCAAGGCCATAGTGCTACAGCCAATGCAGCAGAGCCAGGAGCGGGATCTCCACCATCACCCCAGACTGTAGGGCTCAGCCACATGCCCAGGCACTGTTACCAAGTACCTGCTCCGAGCAGGTGAGGCTCCCTTTCTTTCCCGGCACACAGTTGGGAAGGAGTTTTGAAATTAAACTTGCAGCTAAGATTTCCTGAGGTCTGCTGAACTGATCCTTTACAGGATTTCAGCATCTACTATTAGCCTATGTTTTCTGTACCTCTGCTTTCAGCTGGGACAGTGCTGAGGTTTGGATAGTGCTGAAATGGGAATAAAACAGTTGTCAGGTAATATAAAGTTCTTATTTGTGTTCACTCCATGAGGACCATTTTCCAGTATAAGAATATATGAAGACAAGAAAAAAGTGGCAGTATCAGGCCAGTTACAGCCTTTGTAGAATCATCTAATCTCTGTAAGCATGTAGTTAAAAGTCAAAGGTCACTTTACTTACTTTGTTGATCAGCTCATTCAGGCCAATTCTCCCTGTGACACCAAAGTGCAAACATCAGCAAATGTCATTTTATTATTATAAATCAGCTAATAACCATGAAACTCACAGTGAAAAATAAAAGAGCACAGCAGGGCACTAGTTTCCCACAGTTTCCATTTAAACTAAACTGAAAAACAAAAACAAATAGTTCCAAACACATCTGATCATCTGCATAGTTTTTGTTTGTTTGTTTGTTTAATTTAGATATATTATATTACACTTTGACACACACTCTGTGCCATGCTTGATTATGTGAATATCACATGTGCAAGGGGAAACATGTTCTACCAAGTCCCCTAAGCGCAAACAGGAGGAGGAAAAATCCCGATGCTGGCATAGAGACCTCCTTCATCAAGCAGGAATGTATAAAAGATAGTATAAAATGCGTGGTTATTTTAATAAGAGAGCTCATGGGATTAAAATTTGTTTTATATACACATGTCTGTGTGTATATGTATGTGTGCAGGTATGCACATACACATACACGTAAAAGTGTGTGCATATGTGTCTTGCTGCAATTGGAGCAGGAGCACTCTTGGACTCTATTTCTGCCTCCCCTTTGAATGGAGGGAGACGAGCACACTCCACTGCAAATGACTCTGCCAGTTATAATACTTGTCTTTTCTGTAGCACTGTAAAGCAGTTATTAATGTCAGTGAGACAATTTGAGAACCATAGGTTCAGCTTCAAGAATCAGTACTTCATTACAGAGGCAACAGAAGGTTTGGGCTTGTTTTAATTTGAGATTACTTGCAGAAATGACATGGACATCTGTGAGATCTCTAAGAAGGATTATTATGGTGGACTGCTGACTGAGTCTGAAGTATGTCTTGTTTTATTTTCTCCTCCTCTCTTCCCTGCAACCCTGTCTGTATACACAGGCGCTAATGCATCTGCTCCTGACCAGCTGAGCCTGGCGTTAGCCTGGAACAGAGTAGACATCGCCCGCAGTCAGATCTTTATTTATGGGCAACAGTGGCCGGTACAGTATACACAGCATCTTCTGCTGAAAACCTCATGCAATGTTAAATGTTGTTTTGGGGTTTTGTTTTGTTTTGTTTTGTTTTTGGTTTTTTTTTGTTGTTGTTGTTGTTGTTGTTTTGTTTTGTTTTCTGGTATTGGTGGTGGTGGTTTTGAACCAATTTTGTGAGGGCTTAAAATATACTGAGTCATATTCTCAGTCCAACACAGAATTCCCATTCAAATCCACCAAAGGCAGGCATGCGTCCAAACATGCTGAAATGTCCTCTTGCTCAAGGAAATGGTGACATCTAGCGATGCCTTAGTGCTGAAAGACCATATTTTCAGAAAGACAGGAAAATAACACACCAAGCACTTAAAAAAAGTCTTTTGGATCGTGAGAAAAATAAGTGTCTGTTCCAAGCCAGGATAAAATAAGTAAAGGTTATAAATGAAATGAAAGGTGAAGCTTACTTCAGCTGTATGTGTTGAAAATACAGGAGGACTCCCTCCACTGGCAGGCTGTTAGGGTACATTGAACACACGTAATGAACCCTATGTGGGGCGGTGGGGCAGCAGCCCCATGCCACAGTCCCATCTCATGCTGCTGTTTTTAAATCATGAGCAAGTTACCCAGCAGGACCAAAGACATCTGTCCTCCACAAACATTTGAAGCCTCCCACACTTTCATTCAGAGGGTTTTGTTGGCTCACCATTCTCACACATGCTATGTCCTTTTCACAAAAAAGGGTCATATGCTAACCTCATCATTATATGAGTGTTTACATCTCCCCAAGGAAGGGATGCAGCATAGGAAAATTCCTATATTTAAATATATTTATTTTAAATGTTGTTTCTGGAGCTTACTGCCCCTAAAGTCTGGATTTTTAAAATAGCTGTGTCTTTTCAGCTATGGAATGTACACGACTATTTCTGATGCCTTCAGTAGTAGGCATAGGCATGTAACAACATGCAACAGTTATTTAGATGGTACTAAACTGCTATCACTCTATCACCACATCATAGTGACAATTTTTGTAAATATTGCAGTGTGCAATCATTTTGCAAGCTAAACGCTGTTTGTGAAACTGTTTTGCTTTTCTAACTTTCCAATTTTTCTTGTTTCAATAATGTAAACTAAGGGGAATAATGTAAATAACAATAAGGGGAATAAGGTAAATAATAATAATGTAAACTAAAGGGAAAGCTCGTAAGTATTGGATTAAAGTCAGTGTGTCCAAGTCAGTGTATCCAATATAATGTTTGTCTGGAAAGAAAGTATTAAAGATAATAATCAGATACTGAATAGAGTAGACGTGTGGTCACCAGTTTCCTAGTTTTTAGTTCCTCGGTGCTAGCCTGAATTTCCTAGAGTATGCTAATTGTAACACTAATACTAATTTTTCTGTGAATCAGAGAAACCAATATAGACTAAGTCTGTTATTATCCCATTTTAAGCTTAGCAAAGCAACACCCAGGATTCTGACAGGAGCCTCTGCCTGTGCCAGGGTGACAGGACCAGCTAGAAACAGCCCTCAGTACCCAGGAACAGCCTGAATTAATCACTTGCTTTGCAGGTGGGCTCCCTTGAGCAAGCAATGCTGGATGCACTGGTGCTGGACAGAGTGGATTTTGTGAAATTACTCATAGAGAATGGAGTAAGCATGCATCGTTTTCTCACCATCTCCCGGCTAGAGGAGTTGTACAATACGGTAGGGCCAACCTAAGGCAAATTTTCTATCTCTGTATTCATTGTTTTAGATTCCATATTATACTGACATGATGATGTGCAAAGGAGCCAACATCTGCCAGGGAAATTTTCCATATCAGAAGTCCACATCGTCTGTTAGCTTTGTGCGTCCTGTTATGGAGGTTTCTGTGACTCACCCACTTAATCTCCATGCGTGTAATTTGTGATGCATAAATTAAAATCCACATACCGCCAGCCGATATCTGGTCGCTGTACGATAAGATAAACCTTAGATGTAGGCAGACTACACTGACTGGAAGACAGTAGCCAGCAAGTTAGTACCTTTAATTATAATCAGATATAACTCCTGGGACTCTCCATGGTTTCAGGAAAAATATATATATATATATTTATTTTTTTTTTAATCCAACTCAGATACCAGAAAACAACCTTATGGGAAAGACAGCCTGGGTTTAAAGGTAAAATGTGGTAACTTCAGAAGGCCTGAGTAACACTGGAGTGAAGAACCTCCCCGTGTTTTCACAGAATGTTCCAAAAATATATAATTTTGACTTTTAAGATATTGTTTGTGAGTTTTATATTTTCATCCTTAAAGCAGACATAAAATTGTGCAGGTCCAGAATGCTTCTCAGCTCTCCACGCCAACTCTTATATTACAATTGCCTAAGAGGAGAAAGCAAGAAGTCAAAATTCCTAGTAGTATAAAAGAAAATATTGAGGAATCATCTAGCTCTTATATCTGCCTGTTGGAAATTGGTTGTGCTATAGTGCACAAGGCTTTTCAAAACTGAGTGCTTCTCAGAGCACTGTCATCATTATCTGCCATACTGTGAGCTGTTATCCAGAAATGTTCCTACTGATGGTGACCAGAAGTCAGTCTTTCAAAAATATTGAACACAAGAAGACTTTTTAAACTTCTGCAAAATGCTGACCTAGAGCAAGATCTTTCCATCTGTTGATTGGCTTGAACATTGCCTGCCTGTACTAGCATATATGTATTTAGAAAAGAAAGCCTCGGAGTTTTCCCACTACAGAGGTGAGCAGTGTCATTCTTGTCCTAAAGCCATTTTTACATGGAAAAAGTTTGAGGAAGGTCTTCAGCTCTTCAGCTAAAAGAAAACATTTTAGAGGAAATTTATTATATGAACTATAGAAATTGTTGGAAATTATTCAATCAGTAATTCAAAAATACCTTGTCTGTGAAATTCCTAAACTACCAATGCTACTGTATGACATACTGCATCCATAACAGCATCAGTAATAAGGAATAAAAAGCCAAATAACAAGTGGCAAATTTAAAATGAGCCCTCAGATTGCCTGGAAAACTATAGAGAAGCATGAGCGATGCTTATAGCAAATCATGGCAAATCTGCCATAGCAAATTGGTAAAAATACAATACAGAAGAGAATTAATGAACACAGGAATCAATCTTATGTCAACAGGAAAAAAATGATATGCCCTTTATAGAGAAATGATAAGCCTTAGAAACCTATTGCTATCTTTGAAGTCAGCATGCAAGAGAACAAGGATGATACACTTGATACACCTGGGTTTTCAAAACCTTTTGGCAATGTTAATCCTTAGAGGTTTTTAAATAAATTAGGCTTCTCATGGTGTAGAAAGTAAGGATTTTGTAGATTAAAAACTCCTTGAAAGATAGGAAAAGGTAGGTAGAAATAAATGCTCAGTTTTCAACACAAATGAAGCTTACTGTCAGATTCGCCCAAGTATCTGTACTGGGACGACTGTAGTCCAGCCTGTTTAGAGATGAGCTGAAAAGTAGTGACTAGACAGAGAATGGCCAAGGCATCTCAGGGTGATGCAGGGCCATTCAGGTTAGGCAAATTTGAAGCTGCATGTGAATAACTGCAGGAAAATCTAGTCATGCTTGCTGATCGGCACACATTGAGTTAAAAACTGATAACTGCAGCATACTCTGTGTAGGAAGATGGACTCTGTGCAACATCGATGATGCTCACATACCTATCATGAGTCGCAGAAAAGGAGCTTCCTATAAAAGTCTCTGAAATTATCGGTCAAAAAAGTAACCAAAAAGAAAGTACTTCTCCACATAACATGTAAATAAAATTGGGTGAGTCATTGCCATCAGCTGTTTTGCATGTCGGGTGGCATTCAGAAATACTGTGCAGGCTCACAGGCTGTACGTGTCCCTAGCGGCCCTCACCCCAAGTGTGCCTCTGCTGCAGGAGCTCTGCTGTTGAAAGACAGCAGGAAACTAGGGATGCGGGCAAGGGAAGGCTGCATCTCTCCTGCTGTTTCCTCCTCAGCCTCATCCCAGTCTCTGCACCTCATTATGCTCCATGTCAGTTCTTGTGGCTTTGTTACAGAAGTGCTTTGAAAAAAAAAAAAAAAAAAAGGGGGGGGTTGAAATAATATTCCTATAATTGATTTTTAAATAATTGATAACACTATATAACTGAAGTGCACTCGGTTGCTTTGATATTTAAAATTCTAAGATGAGAAACCCATGTCAACATTTACATCTTACATGGTCTTTGGGTAATGCAAAACTATTTTATTATTCTTCATCTGTCTTTTCAGAGGCACGGACCATCCAACACTTTGTATCATCTAGTAAGGGATGTCAAAAAGGTAAGAGTTCAATAGACGGTAGGTTTGACAGAATGTCATGATTGCTTTTTGGTAGCTAGATACAGTCTCTGTTTTGCATGAGCTTTCAGTCAGAGCCTTCTGCTTCCCCTGCCACATCAGAATGCTCTGTTTGAATGTTCTAATATGAAGTTTTGGCGTATAATGCACAATCAGCAAGCTACTCAGTTTGCTTTGTCCATAGTTTCAGATGCTTCGATTTTAGTGCTTCTGCTGGCAGAACTGTAGGCTTTACATACCATGTGGATTTGTTATCTGTACTTTTCCATACCTGCAGCTAACCTCAGAGCTAATTTCCATGTTGTTAATTACCTCCTGAGTCTGTGAATATCCATTTTCTTTGCACTGTCTTGAAACATCCATCGAAATGGTTCCTCGTTCTGTCCTGTGTAGCACAGTTAGCATTTCCCTTTATAGAAGCATCCTAAAGAAGTAGTGCAGCTTTCCTCTGCCTCCTTCTCAAGTTCTTTTCAAGCATGTTGAACCCTTAAGACCCAGGAGGAGAGTAGGAAAGAAATACATAAACGTACAGTGGTAGGAAGGAAGCATCAAATACCCTAAGGAGGGTTCAGTATTAAAGGTGTCATGGTAGCAGCAATGAACGAAAATCTCTTACGTTGTAAATATATGGGTCAAGAAAGGAGACCAGGTCTGCAGCATGGACCTTGTCTGTCCATGACAGGTGGGCAGAGCTAAAGGGATATAGGGGAGGCGAATGGCTATGCTCCAGATACCATCTTTCTGTGAAAAAATCCTACCGAATAATGAGTAGCAATGCTTAGGGACTTCTGATATTTTTGTTTCTGTTTAGTGTGTTACGTGGCATCATCATTGTTCACTTATATGTAATCTAGTAAGTGACTATGAGAAAGCTTGAAATGTCTACGGAATAATATGAAGCTGTTCTTACGCATAAATCACCTTATATGGAGCAGATCAAAGTTAGAGTGCATTTAGGCTGTCTGCTGTTCTTGAAGTGCAAGTTAATAGATTTTTTCTATTAAATGTTCAGTTGTTTTTGTGCCCTTAAATGTTTGAAACAAATATCATCTGTCTTCTTATATGAAAACAGATTCCGTTTTTAAATCCTTCTCTCCCCTGGTATCACCTTTCTAACATCTTCTTTTGAAAGACAAGCAATTTATATATTGACTCAATATATAGTAACTATGTATTCTTGAAGAGTCCCAAATAAGAGATCTTGTTTTTAAGAAGCATTTGAAAAGAAGGTATGAGAACAGGCAAAACAAGGATCATTATTCAGAGGTGTACATTGACATAAGTTGGCATTAAATATATTTACATTCATATTTAATGATGTTATTTATCCACAGAGGTTGTTAAATTTTAGGTGATGGCAATTTTTCCTTAAATGTTAACTTTCTTTCCTCTCCCCACATGTGAAGTCTCAATGCCTCGCACAACTTGAAGTGGGTGCATACTCTTATCAGGATATAGTTGAAAATAAACATGTCAGGGCCACCCTCCAGCACCTTCATCTGAAACTGCATCTCTGTAACAGTATTTCTCATTTTATCAGTGATGAGGGACACCCATGGGTCCCAGGGAGAAAACTGGCAGCTTGCCATAGGCCTGCTGCCCGAGCCATCGCAGCTCTCACCTGTCAGATAGGCTATAAATCAACCAGCAAATCTGACACCAGTTTAAACCAAAACCTCTTCACAGAAAGAACTACTTAATGCGCAGCATTATTTGACAGTTAAGTGCCTTACATACATGAAAACCAGAACTCACTGCCAAGGCAAGTTTTTGAGTTTATACACATTTTGAAGCCAGTTACCTAAATCTGAGATTTAATTACAGTGTCACAAAACATAAATACAAAAAGTGCAGCATAGCACCTAGAGACAACACCTAAAAGACATGCATATTCTGCACTTTTTGTGCATGCATCCTGGTTTTAAAATCTGCACTATGCAAAGGAGTGCGTGCTTTAAAAGCTTATTTATTTTCTTAGTCATTGTGAATTCTGAAAAAAATCTTTTTATTAATCATAGATTATTTAATTTACTGCTATGTGCTGTCATATGACCTACCTCTGTAAATCTCTGGGAGATTTCCTTTTTCTCTGAAAGATTATCCTGACTCCTTGGCATAGCAGAGGATTTGTGCTACAGAAAGGAAGTCACCCTGCAGCCGTCCTGCCTGTGGCAACTTACACACACACACACCACCCACACCACAGGCAATAACTCCGTTTCTTCTTTGCTCATGGTTAGCTCCAGGAAGAAAATTAAAGAGAAGTGCGCTAAAAGACTTTACACTGATCAGAGGCTCAAACGCTGTTTGTATCGATTAACCAGGCAAATTACTCAACAACTCTGCCATAGAGAATTGTTTCATCTCATTTTCTGATGTCCCCAGTTTGTTAACTGCATCTGGGGCCAAGCCTACCTGCATCATTTGCACAGCATCCTTTCTGGTAGCTTAGTCAAGGTACAGTGTTTCCCATGAGGAGTTCACACTCTACCCTCTAGATGCACAAACTGATGCATTCAGAACAAGAACTAAGAAGCAGCTGCTGTGCCTGTTTTTGTTTTTTTGGGGCTTTTTTTGTTTTTTTTTTTATTGTAAGTGGAGGTTGCCCTCTACTGGTTATGTCAAAAAAAAAAAAAAATGTATATACTGAACTAGTTATTGAACAACAGTGGAAATTAAGAGAGTGATGGTTTTCTTTTTTCATGCCAAAAATGAATATGTAGTGAGTGCGCCTTACTTCACTCTTGGGTCATATATGTTTTAAAAGTTCATTGATCTGGCCTGCCTCTGGATTTCTACCTTTCCAGATAACAAGTGGGTACTATATTGCTGTTCTGAATTTTTTAGTGCTATTTATTAATCAGAACACAAAAAGTAGACATTCTTTATTTATTGAATATAAAAGTATATATGGCATGAAAATGTATTATAGCTGAATAGTTGCATCTTAAGAAATGAAAGTTACTGCAGGAAAATAATAATGGATAACGGGGTAACTGGAAAGTTATCTCAGCATTGATAGGTTAGTTGACTATTAATCAGGGTAGCGAACCTATGGCAAAATCCTCTCCTCTCTCCTTCCTGACATGCCTGGCTCTGCTTGAAATAGCCCATTCAATTTTTTGCTCTTCTTGGAGGGGACTCAACAGTGTTGGAGTAGTTCAGCATGTCTGCTGATAAAGCAAACACTTCAGCATGTGCACAACTCTTCCACAAGGATTCCACAAGGGCTTTATTATGGCCCCATTAGGAAAGTAACTACAAGTTTGTTAGCAGCTCAGAACTAGATATACGTGTATGACAGTATAAAATGTGTCTTAATGCTGTGCTTTTTTGAGTCTTCTTCAGTGAAGCATTTCAACATTTTCTATGAGAGTCAGACACTCAGACACATCTTTCATTTAAGTTGCTTTATTGGAAGTTTTGCATCTAAATATCCTTATGAAGGCTCAGAAAGCAGAGCAACGATATCAAGAAAGTCGAATTTCCCCATATATATTGCACCCTGTTGCCTGCTATGCTTTTTTAATTGCTCAAGTATTTCTTTGTCACTCAGTAACTTCAAAGCATTCAGTTTTAGTGTCTAATATTATTCCAGAGACAGCAGGAGTTTGCTGAAGAAATGCAACTGCAGCTTAGTCATCCCCACCATTGCCAGTGCTTTCCTTGTTGTTCTAATAAAATTTTTATTGCCTTACCCATTCTGGAGAGAGAAGAACATTTCTAGGTAAAACAGAAAAATTGTAAAAAAAAAAAAAAAAAAAAACACACAAATGATTGGGTACAAATAAGCTGATATGGTTTGCAGGACAATTCCTCCCATCAGCTTGCCCAAGAGTAGGAAAGGTGCAAAGGTGCAATGAGCACCACTGAAAAGTGGCTGACAGACACCCCTTTGGCTATTGATCCCATCGCCTCGAACCCCAATCCATGGGCAGGGACAGCACATCGCAGCCTCGCCAGCCTTTCCGCTCTGCGGCGAGCAGAGACGGAAATAGCCTTTGCTGTTCCCAGCTGAAGGAAGAGAGGAAGGAGGATCTTTGCATCCCCTCTGTGGCCGTACAAGGGCCAGGTGCCATCTGTTCCCCATTAGTGCATCTCTGCTCTGAATCTAATCAGCACATCTGCAGAGAAGCCAGGCAGACGCATGGATTTTTCCAGCAAGATGGGGCAGTCATAAAAATTGTGCTGTGTGAATTATTAACCTTCTTTTGATGATCACATAAAGAGAGCTACAGGCTAACTGTAATCTGTGCTGTATATCATTATAGCAAATGTGATTATTTTATTAGAGTGCATGGAATAAGTTTGAAGCTAAAAATTGCAATTTCCTGGCCCTTCTACAATGTTGACCATGCAAGTTAATTTTTTACTAGACTAATTTTCTGTTTTTCCAAGGCAACCACTCACAGTTCGTGGAAGAAAAATTTACCTCTTTTTCCATCTTCCATGCATAGTCACATCTCTTGCACACTGGCATACAGGACAGAGTCATAAATTTGGTGGTGTTTTTAACGAGATCTCTAGATGCGGGAAACCTATTCCTGACTTGCTGAAGCCTACCCTCTTTTCTGTGGAGCAACTGCTCACTGAACAGTGTTGAACAACTCGGAGGCAGTAATATGGAGAGGAAGACAAATTCTAGATTTTGGGCGATCTTCTTCTCTTAGCCCTTTCCTCCTGCAAAGGAACAGCATATTGCCCTTGCAGGCAATATCTCAGAACTCATAACCTCAGTGGTGCCATTTCCAGGCTTGACAATAAAGGGAAGGAAGAAATATGTAAGGGACTAGATGAGAAAAGAAAGCTGCATGATGAAGACATTGGAAAATCATAGTATATTTCAACAGAGAATAAGAAAGGAAAAGAAATGGGAAATCAAAGTTAGTGAAGTTTTTTCAAGGATCTTGCTAATGACCCTGACCACAAACACAGTTCACCTTGCTGTAAATGGCACAACAGCTCCTTGACATTACTGGAAATCAGATAGTGAGATTACTGTGCATAAAGAAGTTGTCATAAAATCTTGCAGGAGTGCAAGAAGGGATCATCTAGGAACATTTCCTGGCTCGTATTTTTCTCCCTGACCAAAACCTCAGAGTATTAGCCAAGAAGAGAGTAAGAAATCTTGTTACTTAAAACTATGAGAGATACTTTCCTCACCCTAGTTGCAGAATTTAAGCTATTAGTGTACGTGTGACGCGGCAGCGCGGTGAGACATCAGCGCAGGAGATGTGGGACACGCACAGTGCAGCCAAGGTGCGCTCTAGCAAGACCAGCCTTCAGCAGCCCTGCCTGGCCTTCCAAGTGCGCTGATCCTCCTGCTTTCCGTCCTGCAGTTGTGTCCCGTGTTTCCCCAGCTGAAGAACATGAGTACTGTGTACTGATGTTGTCGTCTGTTACTGTCAACAAGTTCTTCACCTTCTTATTTAACCTATGTCTTCTTTCCAAGCGAGAATATCCAGGTTTCGGTTGGATCTATTTTAAGGTGAATTAATTAACCACCATAATACTACATTCCCATTTTTTAACTATTTTAATTTGTTTTATTCTAACATAGTTTAAAAGTATATTGTGCAACACTAGTAATAACCATTTTTTCCTCCCCTGCAATCCTCTTTCTTCTCATTGCAGGGAAACTTGCCTCCCGATTATCGGATAAGTCTGATAGACATTGGCCTGGTGATAGAGTACCTGATGGGAGGAGCATATCGCTGCAACTACACCCGAAAGCGGTTCAGAACACTGTACCACAATTTATTTGGACCCAAGAGGGTAAGGAGCACATTATTTTTCATTGGTATGACAGGAATTGAGTTACAATAGTTTCTTAGATGGTTCCAGGCTGGGGGCAAAAATCCACTGTTTTGGCTGCTGATTCATTTCTATCACACACACAGCAGTTATTTTGATATACTGCAAATCAGTCTCTGACACAAGCTGCAGTTTTGAAGAGTTTGTTGAAAAGATGTCTAGGTCGAACTGTTCTGCTGCCTTGGTGAGACCAAGATATAAAAGCTCTTCTGGCTTTAAAATCTATAATTGGGAGTATCCATAGTTTCAGAAAGACTAGTCTTTTGATCTGTCCCAATAATACTACCGGGCACTCAAGATAGGTTTTGAAAAAAATATGTGTTTCAAAAGGCATTTCGTTGGTGAGGTCTCACCCTCTTGACTGTAACCTGAAGATATCAGAGCAGGCAAATCCTTAACCCAAAATTAGCTTAATTGTCTGGATGTGACTCCCATTGAGTCAGTGGGCTTATGGCAAAAGTACTGTCTGTATTTTTGAGGTTTTTGTATCTGTTAGGTTACACTACCATAAATCCAAAGAAAAACTATCCTTCCAAGACATAAAAGATATGGATTGCCATCCAAAATGCAACTCCTCCAGTGCAATTTGAAGCAAAACCCTGTCATGTTTCCAGTAAGATTTGCAGCAGTGGTTCTTTCTTTGACAATTTTTATGTCACAATGTCATTTCATGTTTCAGCTCAGATTTCAGCAACACACTATCAAATTTTGTTGTAGGTGACCATAAAGAACAACAGCTCAGTAAAACATTTACAGCCAAACACTTGAAATGAGTTTGTTTCTTTCCCAATACTTTCATTGGCATTACATTTCACTTTTTAGAAGACGGACAGTATTTTTTTGTGCTGGAAGAGACTTCTGGAAGACACTTCCTTCCCTTAGCCACTCTGTCAAGAAAAGTGCACAAGCTGAGATTTCACAGATCCTGGGCCAGGCAAGCAGAGCAGCTATCTAGCAGTTGATAAAAATGTGCCAGAGAAATACCAAAATACTGACACACTCCAGAGAAACTCACTTATGTCAGTGTCTCTTAGCAGTGATTCCTGTCACCCATCCACTAAACAACTTTGAACTGTCTGCAATTTGTGCCTGAATCCAAATGGATGTCTTCAGTTGTTTGTTTTGTTGAAATAGGTTGGAACTAAGGTTGACTTCATTTTGTATTTTATATTTTTCTACTTATATCATAATTTTATAATATAACTAATGAATCTACAATATAATTATTACATAATATTTTGAATATTTATATATATATATTTACACAAATTATAGATACATATGGTTGTATTTTTTTGATCTTGCTTCTAGGAGAAATAACATTTTCCTATCTTTTTTGTACAGCCTAAAGCTCTGAAACTGTTGGGAATGGAGGTAAGTGCCGTGCAATAAACCTTGATGTCTTCTCATTTTTTAATAAATGTATGTTTTAGCAACATAATGTTTAGATTTGCAATAATGTAGGAAACAACAGTAGTTCTCAGGTTTTTAATGGGAAAAGTGCCACAAAAATCATATTTTTGATTTAGATAACTTGTTTATGCAGGGGCCAAATGAAGAAATATAACTCCAAAAGATAGACCTAAAAAAAAAAAGAAAGAAAAGGTTTTCCTTCTCTCTGAATCAGATATCTTTTGTTGATGATTAAACAAAATATTTCAGTCCATCAGTCCAAGCAGCATTTCAGTCAGATAACCATAAAACTCAAAAAGATTTTAGAGAAATGAAGCAGTTCCTGGTACCTGGTAGTATGATACGGAAATCTTTACATAGGCCAAATTTGCATCTATTAAGTGTCAACTTTAGCAATTCTGATGCTTCAAAGATATAGTAGTGTTTGTTTACTGGTTTTATACCATACCTTTTCTTTTACTACCCCTAGATGTAGCAAAGAATAAATCACATCACTTGATAAAAACAGTAGGTTAAAATGTGATGTGAAAGGAAAAAAAAAAGCCAAGGCAGTCTAGTAAGAGAAACAACATGAAACTGGAGGAAGAAGGGATAAACATGGGATAGAAAGTAAGAATGAGAATGAAGAAAGGAGACGATAAAGGCTAAATAGGAAGAAAATGACCTGTAGACTGGAATAACCCCATATGTAGGTAAAGGATACACCTTCTGTAGATGGAAAGAAGTGGATGTATCCCAAAAGACTTTATAATTAGAGCAAATTCTTAGTTTTATTTTTAAAGAGGCTTTTCCAAAATTGGTCTGGACATTCTGTGTTTGTGTTTCACATTATTAGGGAGAAGGTATGATTTAGAATGATAGTCCAAACATCTTTTTCCTTTTCTTTAGAAATGGGCATATTGACTTAGTGATTCATTTACATGAAACAATTTTTTGTTTGTTTGTTTTTTCACTGTGTGAGGTATTTTATCCAAAAAAGCTGAGTAGGTTGGCCTGCAAGGAAGGTATTTGATGTCTCAGGCATTGATTCCAACACCATGTATGAACTGATTAGGCACTTTCATGGGGAAAAAAACATTAAAACTTTCTCTACAATACTCACAGGATGATGTCCCTTTGAGGCGAGGGAGGAAAACAACTAAGAAAAGAGAAGAAGAAGTGGATATTGATTTGGATGACCCTGAGATCAACCATTTCCCCTTCCCGTTTCATGAGCTGATGGTGTGGGCTGTGCTGATGAAGCGTCAGAAGATGGCCCTCTTCTTCTGGCAGCATGGGGAGGAGGCTATGGCTAAAGCTCTGGTGGCCTGTAAACTCTGCAAAGCCATGGCCCATGAAGCATCAGAAAATGACATGGTGGACGACATATCCCAAGAGCTAAACCGTAACTCCAGGTGGATTTTCTTTCATGCATGCTTTCTTGGGTAGGGAAAAAAAAAAAAAAAAAAAGCAGTGGGAGGAGAAGGGAGCTTGCTGAACCTCCCAAAAGTTTGCTTTTCTGTGCCTTCCTTCCACTTCTAAGTTGTGGGAAAATGCAGTCCCTTCAGAGAAGGAACCAAATAGCTTTTAAGCAATCTGTCTACCAGAGAAGCAATGCTGCTAGCAGTATAACTCCTGAAACGAGAAGGTGTCAAGAAGGCAATGAAATATCTATACTGCCTATTTGTTCCTCCTGAGTCTTCAAGAGTCAGGCTGCAGTCTTTTTTTGTGCCTTTCTCAAGTCGCTCTGTTTATCCCAAGCAAAATGCTTGTTGGAAATATTACCAACATGATACTCAGGCAGAAGCAGTAATTAACAAAGAGCTCATGCTTGGATGAGCAATCTGTGAGACTAATTGCATAATTATTTTTCTGAAATTAAAAATCTGAGACATAAAGAAAAATGATGAGAATTTTAAAAAGGGTATTCAGCAGTCCTCTTTCCAAGGGATTTGACCGTGAAACCATGAGCAAGAAGTGGAAAAGCAACCCACCAAGCTGCAGACAGCCAGTTCCTTTCAACCAGAATATGCCAGGGAGATGGGCAGGCAGGTGGGAGCAGACATCTGGTAGGTGTGGGTGCTCAGCACGTTGAAGCGGGGCCACTTATTTATGTGCCTGGCACTAGCCACTCACATGTGAAAATGTGGGTTCCTGTGTGTGTAGTCAGCATCACGACTTGTGCGAGGGCAGACAATGCTCCCCTCGTGGAGGCAGTGGGTTTTGGAGATTTCTCTTTGCATCAGGCCGCTGGGGCTGACACAAATGAACAAGTGTCCTCTCCATTGCAGGGACTTTGGCCAGTTGGCGGTGGAGCTGCTGGACCAGTCGTACAAGCAGGACGAGCAACTGGCAATGAAACTGCTGACCTACGAGCTGAAGAACTGGAGCAATGCCACGTGCCTGCAGCTCGCCGTGGCGGCCAAGCACAGGGATTTCATTGCTCACACTTGCAGCCAAATGCTGCTCACAGACATGTGGATGGGTCGTCTCCGGATGCGCAAAAACTCTGGTCTAAAGGTCAGCACTATTTTAAGACAAAATTATTGGTAGAACAGTTCTAATAGATGGTGACAGGGCTCACAGAAATTAGAAACAATCAGCTCTTATTAGACACATTTCAGCTGCTTATTTATAATGGCATTAACTGGGGTACATCCTTCCCATATTCAGCTTTCCAGTAGGGAGATTGCCACAAACCCAAGTTCAAAGCATATTGCTTAGGCTTTCATTAGCTTTCTCAAAGCCCCTCCAGCACTAGCAAGAGTTATCAGAGTATGAATTGCACCAGCAAGATGGCAGGTGACCCTGCCTTATTACCTGAGGGGTTAGCCAAGGTTTCTAAAGATAAATGCAGAAAAAATATGTGCAGGTGGATTATCTACAGGTGCAAGGTGTTGATCTGACAACCTTGGGGAGCAATTCCCCAGAACAAGCCACGGTGAGATGTACAAATTTTCTTGCAAGTCTCTGCCAATCTCCCTGATGACTGATCTGAAGGGACTGCCCAAGGGGATCTAGAGAGTAATTCACTTTCCAAAACCATTTAAGCTTTACTTCTACCAGTGCAAGCAGAGCAACGTGGACTCTGTGAGGTGAGTTTCTGTCTAGAAAAAGAGCCAGGCTGGCTGGCATCTTTCACTTCTACAAAAGTACTCATTAATTGGTATAAAATCAGGAATTGCCTATTTCTAGGGATAGGGAAATATTTTCACAGAAGGGGACTGTCTGTCCTGCATTGGCTTGGTGAGTGAGAAGTGCTATTTGCTCCGGCTGTTGTGCTGCATGAAATGATGTTTGGAAATCGTGAGAATAATTATGACTAAATGCATCGTTATCATAGTGGACCTAATCCAGTAACAATGATGAATGAGGATGAGTGACTAGTAAGACTCTCATCATCCTCCTGTAGGGGCTGCATTTAAATTCTGTGCTACCTACAGACAGAAAAGCCATCTTTACTACCTGTTTTTCTGAATCATGTCACGGGCCCTCTGCCCCCCATGAGGGATTGGTCCCTTGCTCACCTCTTAGCTTTGCAGATACTCAACCTGGGTAGATCTGGCTCGGTGCAGCAACTCATTTCCCACTGCATGCTTTTTCCTTTACAGTTTTCATCTCTCAAGACATAAAATAGACCCTCTTTTTACAATGATTAATCAAAGATATTGAACTCTTTTTGCTTCTCAGTTTCTTGTAGCAGTAGGGTCTCAAAATCATCCTCAGCTCAGTTTGTAGTCTGTGTTTTACTCATGGATGCTCATTAGCAGGCCCTGAAGAAAGGCAAAGCAAGTTGCTTTTGTGTAAGCAAGAGGCAGGGTGGCAGAAATAAATTTTCAAGCATGAATCATGAATTATTTCCCATGAACAATTTTCTGCGGTTGAAACTGGCAAATAGCAAGAAGGCTGAATCTGATTCTTTTGATATCTCACCAGGGACGTGTAGCACCAATGTTAGGGGAAGAAGCAATTGTAAATTCCACCTGTCTTTATAAACAGCTTTCCTGGGAAGCCAGGTCTGCCCATAACCCCATCTGCTACATCCTCCCGCAATGGTATCCTCTGCCCATGAGTGGAGTCCAGGAAGAGTCAAGATCACTAAATGCTCAGATGGTCTGAGGCTGGACGCAGAGTTCGCATGTTCTGACTGCTCCTAATTGCAATAATTGGAATGACTTCAGCAACACACTCGCTTCCTGACAGTATGATGAGCACAAGCAGTCTCCCTCTTCTGACACGCCAACAGCCTAGCTATCTGGCTTTACTTTCTTTCGGGGAAAGATGTATAAAAAATTGTTTTCCATGAGAATTTCTGGGAGAGGTGGGAAGGAAGGGGCTTCTGTTGTGTTTGCTGATTACAGACAGGCCACTTCTTTTCATATTGTTATGATATGCCCTTAGTTATACTGCAAATTTGACCCCAAGCATTGTGCATTGCACGTATCAGCACAAGGTAAATGTAATGATTTCTGCCTTCCCTCAGCACAAGAGGGAGAATGCAGAAAACAAGGAGCTGACATAAATAGGCTGCCAGGTTACTGAAGCAAAATCTAAGGAGAGTGCATAGCTAAGCACATCAGTGTTTACTGTTGCTGGCTTTGTCTGTACGCAGACCAAGGCATGCTTATGCCTTGAGTGTACTACCTGGGTATATTAAGTTATATTAAATAATTGCTTCCTCTATTGCATTTACACCAATGTTGTCTATTATGTACAATGCAGAAATCTGCAAGTTCAAGATCTGAATGCATTAATGGTCCCATCTGCCAATGAGTCTATGTAATGTTTTGTCAATGTATTCTAGTGGGTAACAATATGCATCTGATGAGCAAACAGATAAAATATTCAGGAGAGTCAATTAGCCATAGCACTCATAGCAATGCTAATGGAAGTTACATGCTTTGTTTCATCAGAAAGCTCCAAAAGCCTTACTCCAAGTGACAAATACAACATTGCCATAGAAACTCACATGCATAAGAATATTTATTTTCTCAAGTGTCCTGAGGGAATTGTTCCATTTGATACTAAGCAACCAGCATGATTGTAATCTGTTTACTGCGATGATTATTATTATCATTGTTATTGCTTTAGGTAATTCTGGGAATTCTACTTCCTCCTTCAATCCTCAGCTTGGAGTTCAAGAACAAAGATGACATGCCTTACATGTCTCAAGCCAGTGAGATCCACCTCCAGGAGAAGGAGCCAGAGGAACCCGAAAAAACAGTGAAAGAAAAAGAAGAGGAGGACATGGAACTCACCGTAAGGGCTGACAATAAATTATCAGTTTCAGTGCTGGCATTTTGCTGTGCCCACCTCTGTGGGTGTTGCAGGCTAACTAATGGCTAAATTTAGTACCTGAGCAGGACAGCAGTCTTAACAGCCCCTTCTCTTTGGTGAGACTTAAACTGTATATGTCAACATCATGTATTCATGTTGCAGGAGGACGTGATAATGCTGAAGCATCACATTGTGATATAATGTCCTCGTATTTTGATTCACTTTGATGACGCATTGTCTGAAATAAACTGAACAGATTTCAGAATTGAAAGCACTCAGCCATGGCAGATGATTGGCCACCCCGACAGAAAAGATGCTCACTAAGTCTTTCTTGGGATGGAGATGTGCAGAGAATGAGGAAAGATAGAGATTTTTTTTTCTCTCTTAGTTCACTTCATTGAGTGCAAGTAGGCAAGAAAAATGATGAAAACATTCTTCAAAATTCCTTATGGATTTGTAGTCAGCGCCTCTCATATATATATATACAGCCAATTTTTAATCCACTGAAGACATTAGCAAGCAGCTAGACAGCTCAGCCTTACTATGAGCTTCCACAGCTCAGTAGGGCTGTGCAAGGAAGGGCTTATCTGTAGTAGTAAAATAGCCTTAGATGAATAATTTACACCACACAGGGAATCAAATATCTAACACTCTGAAAATTATGCGAGTCACCTACTTCCAGTCTGTTGTTCTCCAGCTTGTAGGGCACTTTCTAATTCAGGCTGTTATCCTTAGAGTTAACAATCCTGCCCTAGCTCAGTTCAGTTTGGTTTGGTTCCATCACTAGTGTTCTTGAAAAGCTTAAAACTCATACCCTTCTAGGCTAGACTCCTCCTAGGTCAGAACAGAGGTGTAGATATACGAGTTTTGGGTGTTGTTGGCTTTTTTTGTTTGTTTGTTTTTTCTGGTTAATTAAAAAAAAAAAAAAGAAGAAGAAGAAAAGAAAAGGAAAAACAGACTATTTCCCACAGGCAAACAGCAGAAGCTGTCCCCAGGAGCCTGTCTGCAGGCAGGCAGAAGGACCTGCCTACGGGAGCCAATATGCAGGCAAGCGGAAGGAGCAGCCCACAAGACCCACCTACAGGACCCGTTTGCAGGCAAGAACCTGGCTGGTGGGAAAGACCAGGAGCCAGAGTCTTAGCGGCAATGGGCTCTTCTCCTCCCATGAGCTGCTAACAGTGATTTACTATCCCTGGTTTCTGATCCGCTCATGAAGTGCCTATTCAAATCAAATAAGCACTTTGTAAACCACCTTTTTCTTGGCAGTGGGGAAATTTGGGGAAGATCCCTCTTCCATCCCAGCAATTATCCCAGCTCCTGGTTTCTTGTCTACAATACTGTGTTTCCTTTTTACCTTCTGACTCTCACGCCAGGAAGTGATGTGCTGCTCTGTGCACACTTCCCCAGATGAGCTGAGACCTCCCGTCCCTTCTCCTCTGAGTGTGCTGACAGTCCTGCTGCTCTTTCCCGTGACTGATTCTGTCCAGCTGCTCCCTCAGATTTGATGCATCACTCCGGAAAGTTTCAGACAGATATGGCCTTTTCTATAGAAGTGAGAATTGTTTCTCACATGGAGTCCAGCAATTTTAGAAGCAAAATCTTGGGCCCATTCCTGCTGACTTAATATTTTGCCTATATAATCTGCAGAGAGTTTTAAGACTTTGCAACTGTATTAGGGCTTCCTCAAACCATTCCCTGCACCACGGAAGGGCACCATCTTCAGAGTGATGGCAGCAATGCCCTTCCGTGGTGCAGGGAATAATTTGGTTAGCGAAGAGGCCTTTCAGTATGTGTCTGTGGTCAGATATCAGTTATCTTCTCCTCTCTTCAGGCACAGTGCCAGGGAGGGTCACCCTCCCCGACATATTTTAAATTTAAAAAAAAAAAAAAAAAAAAGAGTTTAGATTGAAGTTTGGGGGAGATTTTCCTTCTAGCCATAACCAAATGACCTGGCATAAGTTAGATCCATCCTCTTTTCCACGGGCAAGAAGACCCCTGAGGAGCTATTCAGGAAGAGCCTTAGTGAAGCTTAGCTTTAGTCACACTTATTTTAGGGGGACATTATCCATGTTTTATTAAGATTAATAAATAATTATAAAGTGATTTCACAAACATTTAATCAAACTTTTCAACTCTAGCTCAACAGATCAATCATTGCCCCTCACCATGGCATTCATAATACCTGCTGCTGAAGTATTTATAGTAAAAACTGTTTGAATAACTGATTTTTTTTTGTTCAGTGGTAAACTTTTTTCTTTTTTTTATTCAGAGTCAAGCAGATATTATTCACCTTATTTTTTTC
>VZSV01000041.1:1484011-1504998 GCA_013398735.1 Nothocercus julius
TAAAAAGCATTTTGGTCTGCCCCAAAGTCCACTTCTGGCCAATAAACTATTCATCCAAATGATTCATCTAGCCTTATTCCTAAACTTTCCCAATGAATGCTGCTCCAGTCTGTGTATTCCTGTAATATTATGTCCATATGCATTTTTGTAAAAGTACCCTAATACAGAAGGTTCACATTTAGACAAGATCAGCTGATTGATTAATTTTGAAATCTTCTGTCCCCTCTGCTGTAAAACAGTGGATGAACTAAAGGGCCACAGTGATTTTTATCTTCTTTTACATCTAATTAGCACAGAATAATATGATCACAGAGTACAGTGACAATGAAATAAGTCCCCACCTGGGTGTACGTGAATCACCTGTACAAGAATATATGTTTATTCTGTGCCACACTCCTCTCAAATAGGACTGGTGAATACAATATGCCATATATTATATAAACATGCAGTGTTTACTCACTGTAATTGATTTGTTACTCACACCTACTTTTAAATTTTAACAGGTATGTGAGAGTTCCGGGCATACAGTTCTTTAACGCTTTGACGCTAGGCAACAGACTTTCCCTTTTGCAGCATATTCACAAAAACATACTGGAATACAGTTCCCATCACCACCTCAGAACCCAGCAGTTTAACACAATTTCTGTGTAGATCTGCCGGTCATTAATCCTTAGTAGTAGACCAAATGGAATAGAAGGGATCTAAAATCTGAAGGCTGGGGATCTTACGTATTTTGACCAGGACATTAGTTTAGTGGCTGACTTTTAGGATGGTCAAAAACCCCAGTGGTGTAGCCGTATATAAAGATAATGGTGATGCTGGAAACTAAAACTGGGGTTGTTCTGGGTCTGTTTCACAGATAGCACTAAAAATCTGAGTTAGGACATTTCAGTAACAGCAAAGTTGGTTAGTGTTGGCTTTTGGGATGATACGTACCTCACTCATGTTATGTATGCTTAGCCTTTTCTCTTTAGTGAAAGCAGCTAGATATTAAATCTGGAGAAAATCCAGCGGAAAAAATAAAAACAAACAAACAAGCAAACAAAAATCACAGGACACAGCTGATGGTGGCCCTGTCCCCAGACAGGGACCAAAACAAGAACAAACTTTTATCTCTCTGTGTGACACAACTAAAGCAAACTGCAACAGCCAAGCCCAGTTAAAGTCTATAGGGATAGGGATCTTTTTCTTTATTCTAAGACTATTTGGTTACACATCATCCCATGTAGTCTTCATCATCAGGTTAATGTCAGCATCAACAGTACCACATCAATCATGGCTAAGTGGGGCAAATAAATGAACCATCCTATCTAGAATTGCCACAGCAGTTTCCATTTGCAGTGAAACTAAAATTCTAATGAACTTTAAATGGCTGTTTCTTAATTTTTATTTTGTGCCATGGTGTATGTTTTAACTTCACACATAGGAATATAAGCATATGAGGATACTTTTAACACACTTGAGCGCATTTTAGCATCATTTTTTTTTGATGATTTTGCTGTAGTACCCATGATTCAAGGATCTGGACCTCTGACCAACCTCCATCAGCAAGGAGTGCACTCACAGCACTCTTAACATCTGCACAAGGCACCAACACAACAGCCAGGCATCCTTTCATGCCTTCTTAAAATCTATGGCTTGATACTTTCTAGGGCCTTGCAAGGTGCTGGCCAGTGCTGGCCCTCTCCATAAAGAGGAATCTCCTCCTCCTTTCCAAACTCTTTGGAAACATCTTGCACAGCTGCTAAGCAACCACTTTGGCACCATCCGCTTATTTCACCGTGTTCAGCAGTCTGGAGGATGGATCTCTTAAGGCTGCAGCTAGTATTTCAGATATGTTCTCTATATTCAGCTTAAAAGAACTGCTGAGCATGTGCAAAATCCCATTTTGTACACTTATAATTCAAAGGCATTAAACATTTTTCCCTACTGGTAGTTTAAGGCAAAGAACTATAACCCTGGAACAATTATCATGGAGGCATCACTTCTGTATGTACTGTAGGATACAACAGGGATTGCAGATATCCACCCAGATAGCAGCAGTTTCCTCACCAGGTCTGTATAAATGCTAGAAAAGTCTGTGAGCAGCACGTACATTTCACTAAAGGTAACATTTGAAGAGCCTATGGTCATATTACTGGGATTCAGATTCCCATTATTCAATTCTAAATACAGAGATGTATCATAGGATCTCATGCTGGTCTCTAAAGAGCATATTTCAACTAAGGATACACTACCCTGAATTGTTCTAGTTCTCTTTCAATAAATAGTCCTCAATTAAATAAAATTAAATGCTTGGGGAAAAAAAAAAAAAAAAAAAAGGAAATCTGGAATTCTGGAGTTCAGATTAGTAAATCTCCGTGTAAAAGGAATGCAGACATCAGCCCCAGCCCCCAGGCTAAAATGATGCAGTTGTACTGTACTTGGCATGTTGCGCTGCTGCCAGGCTTACCTTGCATGACTCATAGTGAATCATGGACAGAATTGCGTATTAGAGAAAGAGATGCCGCCTACACTCACTGTCTTGGGTTATTCTCACCCTGCTGCTTCTGCCTTCAAATGCAAACATGTTTATTCACATTCAGAATTGCAGCTATTCTGTTAATGTGTGGACTTGCGCTATTTCCTTATTTCCGTATATTTCTAATGGGAAGGCTTTTCAGATGGTTAATAGGGTGATATAATTAACATCTGGGGACATTAGGTCAAATCTAATCCCCAGCTATTGCAGAGCAATTCCCCATCTGTAGCATGGGGGAAGGGAAAGGTTAGGATAGCACAGTACATAGTTAATTCAGAAATAATTATAACATGACAGAATTATAGCATCATTTATCAACAAGAAAGCAATAACAAGCAGGAAATCAGCATCCATGAACTAAAACATAAATTCAGGTACTGAAAGAGTATTATCCTAAAAACAGCACAACTCCCTGATTTCAGTGACAGCTGAGAGTCTCTCAGAAATGGGAAATTTATAAAATTGTGAAGGATTTAAACTGTCATAAATACTCCCCTTCACTGAAGCACCACACTCCTCATTTGTTAAAGCTGCCAGCATTCATTTTTACCTCTCCTACAAAATTTTTGAGCACAAGAGGACAGCAGAGACAAAGCCTCATAAAAAGCTGTGGAAAACTCTGAGGTAGCAGATGTTAGTTTTTCCTAAAACAATGTCAGGATGTAGAGAGAAGCAAAGAAATGAGGAATTTCTGAAGTTAGAAATTTTTCAAAGCTTTCAGATCATAATCCACTTCTCCCAAGCAGTCAGTCCTTGATATATACCTGGGAATGGGTTTGGTTTTGTAGTCTTCAGGTAACAATATGAAGGCTTCTGTGAAAGATGCAAAGTCTCTGTTACTATAATTGTGTTCAGTAAGTCTCATGCCCTTGCAGACTATCTGCTTATCTAATGAGAACCATTCAACCATCTCCTCTGCTCAGCAGCCACATCCTTTTCTTCTTAATAAACTCTTGCCAGACCTTAAGGTGCTTAATTCTGCAAGAGAATCAGGATAGGGATGCTTTCACATGCATTATTTTTTATCTGTTTGGTAAAGAGCTCAAAAATCTGATCAGGCATGAAGAGGTGAAGGGAATAGATAATTTCATCAAAGTAGACTGCAACTCTAAGAGGATATCAGCAAGTGCCAACTTGTGTCTTCGGTCTTTGCTTTACTTTGGTAAAAATACGAAAGACAGTACCTGTGCATGGTCAATTTTTTGAATATGAGAGACTACACAGAACGAAATAACACCAGAGAAAAAGATACAATGTAAATTAAATACCATGAAATCATTAGACAGCAGAAATCTAGAATCATATATGTAAGTAGTGTTGCAAATACCTAGATTGACTGAAAGACAAAAATGTGGTCACCAGTTTATTATTAAAATATAATATTTTATATCACCAAAGACCTGTATGAGTGACTCTGCATGAGACCCAGGAAAAAAAAAAAAAAAAGGGGAAGGAAAGGGAAAAAATGTGATCCCTACTTTTAAATACATGGGGATTGCTTGGCCTCTGTGGCCAAAATTCATTTCCTTTTCCTGCAAGGAACTAGAACCAGATCGCATAGCTCACCTGATGCTGCTTAGTGAAGTGTGTGCATAACAGCCTGTTAAATCAGAGAACACAGAGACAGATAAAAGAGGGGCTCCGCATTGAAAGACAGCGTGCCTGGCAGCTCATTGTTCTCTTTAACAATTGTTTCAGTAGCTTAGTTTTTCACATCTTAGAATCATGGCTACAATGCACAATAGTATCTTAAGAAATGTTGAAAGTTTGGTTAGGTGATATGAAAGTACTAAAGTGCTTTGACCTACTTGCAGAAAAATATGATGGAAACATTTCAATAAAAGCATCATGGTGCAGTCCCTGCATACCTAGATAGGACACTTATATCTTAGTTCTTACAATTACCTTCATGTGCAGGAGTACTACAATCTATGTCTTCCATCACAAATTAAATAGCAGGAATTTGCTCAGGACACAGTAACCTAACACTGTTAGTGTACTATTCACAAAAGAGTTTCTAAAACAGAACAGTTATTAGATTAGTCTGTATTCTAAACATAAGGGGACATCTTAATTTTAGTGAGTATTTGTTCAGTCAGTCCTGCCACTATTATCTAAAGCTGAGCCTGAAGTTAAGAGTAAATATAATGTTATAGTTTGTTGCCTGTTAGCTGTGCAGTTACTACTGAGGACTTCTCAAGTATGTGTTTCTAGAGCTCTGGGGGGAGTATGAATTGCAGTAGTAACAGTGAAATCAAGTCAGCCCAACCAATGCATGAGCACTCTGCAGCTTCTTCACGGAAAAAGCCTTACAGAAAATTTGCAATCCAAGGCCATATTCCTACAGTGAGAAGTCCTGCTTCACCCTCTATATCCATAAGACATTCTCTGTAGGAACATCGCCCAAGGTAGATCCAAAGATCAACACAGAAATCATCACTAGCTTCCTTGCTTCCAGTTCAGCAACCGTCAGCCCACATTTCTCCCTGCTGTTCTCTTTCAGTGTCAGCCTTATGATCTTTCCTTTGTAACACTATATCCAAAACTCTGTCTTCTGTGTGTTTGTTGTGTATAAGTATATAATAAGAAGCTACTGCTGAGAGAAAATAAATCAGTACAGCACAAAGGGGGAATGTTCTCTACGTCTAATTTTTCATCCCCCAGCCAAGGATTATCTTGGTGTGGACAGTTTCTGACAAAACATCACTTTTCAAATTGTAAGATACTAAGCAGTAGCTTCTTAATCTGAGGATGAAGCATTTTACACCTAACTATAGTCACCTGGGATTCTTCCATTTGTTTGTTTGTTTTCCTAAAGACCAATAAATATGACAACTTTGAATGGGTTCCTTTTGAAATCTCAAAAAATAATTTTATTCATCCTTCACAATGAAAGAAATACAAAAATGTCCTTCCTCGTAGGCAATGCTGGGACGAGGGAATGGAGAATCATCAAGAAAGAAAGAGGAAGAGGAAGTTCAGAGCAGTCACAGACTGATCCCTGTTGGAAGAAAGATCTATGAGTTCTACAATGCTCCTATTGTTAAATTTTGGTTTTACACGGTAAGATATCTTTCCTGTTATGTTACTACTGATGGGACAAGTACCAGGATAGGGTCAGGACTGTCATGTGCATTTGACTTTGAAAACTCTGAAGATAAAGACTTGGAAAGTCTTTATCTGTAGGCATATAGACTGCATACAGATAAAGACTTTTCCATAAATATTTTCATAATCATCATTTCTGGAGATCAGCTAGCACTTGCAGACCTGTCTAAGGATTTTAAATGCTAGTGTTTGATTCTGGAGTTTAATGCTTAAAATATGAACCACTATGTATGGTTTCTTTAACCGTGGCAGTAAGCAGTAGTTTGCTGTCAGCAAGCACTCCCAAGGAATTCTCTGCAGAGCCCAGTGGGAGGCTGCTCTGAATCAGGATGTCAAATTGGACAATAACTGATGAAAATAAGAAACAGATAAAGCACATATTTTCTGGGAACACCTTTGCTTTCTTCTGTTCAGCTAATCTGCAGAGTGTCACTCAGACAAAATTTGTGTAACTACCTGTTAAAATAAAGATACGAGTAGCAGCCAACATGGATTTTTCAGGGACAGATTATGTTAAGACAGTCTAATTTCCTGCATTACAAAGAAACAGGCCTTGCAGGTGGGGAAGAAAGCAAATGATGTCTTATATTTTGACTTAGGTAAGACCGTGTTTCACTGATAAGTTAATAACTGCTATATTAAGCAGTTATTATGTGGATACAAAGCTTTTTGGCAATTGTTCCTCAAGATCAGGTATTAATTATTCACTATCAAGCTGGAAACAGGTATTAAGAAGGGTTCCAGTAGGGTCTTTCCTACATCAGATACTGTCTGAGATTTTCATTCACAACTTGGAGGATGAAATAGAGGCTGGTTATTAAATTTTCCAATGACGCTAGAACACAGAAGGGTGGGGTGAAAATGTAAAACGAACACAGAAAGTAATATTCTATTTGGCACTAATAAAAGGTTATCTGGAATATTACACCCCCGGCTTCCACATCATGCAACAAATGTTGCCTGGTTTGAAAGACACAAAGGAAAAATTAAAAAAAAGGCATCTATAGGTCTATGTAACATCATTCCTCCAGGAAATATTTGAGGATGTGAAGTTATATTCTCTGGAAAAACAAACTGTGAAGTTTAATAGTCTTCAAATATGAAAATATGCATAGGTAGATGCAAAGAGGAACAAAATTCTCCAAATCCTGGATGAATAGGACAAAAAGAAATGAATGAAACTGCAGTAAGGAAGTTCTAGGCTGAACGTAACAAAACAGCTGCTAACAGGATAGCTCTAAGAAATACTGCCATAAATTGTGTAAGGAGATGGTAGATTTTCAATTATTAGTGATTTCTAAATCTATCTTATCAAAATATATGCCCTGATTTGGCACTGTAGAGTTGGCTAGAGGATTTTTTGTCATCCTTCCCTGCTATATTTTCTATTATTTTGCTGAATGCAAAGCAGCCCAGCTTCAGTAATCACAAAGAATGTACTTCTCTCCCTCCTTCTGCAGATGGCTTCTTAATGAAAACATTACCTTTCTGAGATGTAGACAATACATCTACAGACAGCAGGAACAACCCACATCAACAGAAAGTGAATTGTGGTGGACAGCTTATGCTAGCAGTTTGGCAACTTGGAATTACTATTTGCTGAACTATACATGCCAATAAGTGTTAATCAGGCTGATGAGTCTAGAAACTGCTCATCAGCAGTCTAGTATCATTAACAGTTGCAAAATGTATTATACATACCCAGAAAAGTCCTTCCATCATAAGCAGAAAGAAGCATCCTGGCTGTCCCCGTTAGTTCAATTCTGAAATGGGAGAGAGAGATCAATACTGCATTTCCATTTAGACCTGTTTCTACAGTTTTATGTCCTAAGGCAGGTCTCAATCAAGGTCACATATTAAATCTGGATCTCAACTCAACTACCCCAAGCTTCAGGAGCAAATTAAGGGGGATCCTGGCTGCAGTGACTGACCAGCTGGATATATTGACGAACTCCTGGAGAAAAAATGGAATTTTTAGATGAGGGTTAAAATTGCACAGTCTGTCTCACTTTTCCAAAGCACAAAGATGGAAGCACTAATCATAGCTTAGTCAAAAGAAATCCCCCAAATTTTTTTCTCCACAGTCTGCAGTGCAAGAAATGTGTCCATAACTATTGTAAAAAAATTAAAACCACTTGATTATTCTATATCCTCCTATCCTCTGTCATTCTGTATTTATATCCACCTTCACCCTTAAAATACAGAAGAGTGGGCTAAATGCAGAGATGTTTAAGTAAGCAATATATTAGCTCATCAGAGTTGTCAAAATAAACAGCCTTTTCTCAGCAACAAAACTTTCAGCTTTCACTCTGGACACCCATTAGTTTCAAAAATCTTTTTAGTTTGTTCTGTTTTGTGCCTGTTGCTTGAAGGTCTCTTCTTACAGATTGCCAGATACGAGGGTGGTTTTCCACTTTGCACTACTAAATTTAGGTTGAAGTGCAAAGCATAAGGTGTAAGAGGCTACATTTCTACTTACGGAGGAAACTGGACCCCTTTAAGAGCTATCTTCTAAGCATCACAGTGGCTTTATCCTAAGTTTTTCATTTTCGGACCACTTCATGTTATGATCATTTAGTAAGAGTTGGCAGTGAGGAGACAGGAAAATAGTCTTGCTGTTGAAGCATTCTACTGCTAGTAGGATTTCTAGGCTCACCCCTTGCTTTAATGAGTTTGAGTATTTTGTACAGGGTGGGACAGCAACCGTAGCAGGACAGGCGGTGACACAGCCTTCCTGTGCTTGGTTTCCTCAGGTGCCACCTTCAAGCATAGGAAGAACGACCTCTGCCTCTGCACCAAGCCATGCAAAAGCATGAAAACATTTAGCTACTTGTGTAATAGCACTTTTGAAGAGGCTTGCCTGTCAGCTACACTTAGGTTTGACCATGTTGTGGGAGCAGGACATGGTCCTGAGAGGACAGAGTTACAGACCCCAGGAGGGAAAGAGAAGGTGTCACCAACAGCCCAAAGGGCTCATTTCTTGAATGAAAGGGCCACAACTTCAGCATCATTCAATTCTTAAATCAGGACGCCATCTCTTTTTTTATTTTTCCCACGTGAAAATCTTCAGTAATTTTTAGTAAATTTGGACCAACAAAATCTCAAAATAAAAGAAAAAGTAAAGGCTCCTGGTTACACTAAGAGCCTTACGATTTCTCTTAGCTCAATGTCCCTATTCTTTTGCCACAATAACCACAGAAGTTTAGAAAAGATTTATGAATCAAAATAAATCAGTAAGATTTGCTACTAGTTAATTTTTAATGAAATCTAATAAACACATTCCAAGAGGGACTGTAGGTAACTGTCGCTTGGCTTTTTGCAGTATGGTAGAAGGTGCTCCTGGGGGTCATGTATCTAAATGGGGTTTCAGCCAGCTCATGTGATGCCCTAGATGCTAGAATAAGTCAGTATTGCTCCTTGCTTCCCTCAGGAGTGTGTAGGGAAGACCAAGATTACTTGGGACTTGGACATTGCAATAAAGTCATGCACAAACTGAAAGACAAATAAGATCATTTCTTTCTCCATTTTAAATACTGATAGTTATAAGTAGTTTAAAAAATTCTCTTGAGTGTACTTCAAACCAATAACCAAAAAGAAAGCCAGAGTCCTGTGGCTTTTACGTAGTGCAAAAATGTTTTTTCTAACAAGTAGAACAACACCATAAATCCTATTCTGTGAGGTGCTGAGCTCTGGAAAATTCCTACTGAAAAGTCCCAAGACCCTCTGCAATTGCAACATCTCGAGTCTAAAAATGAGTAAACAAATAGGTACAAGTAAAATACGTAAGAGAAAAACACCTGTTTGAAATACAGATGAATCATTTCTCTAGCAGTGGAGGTTGTGATCAGAATGCATGTGCACAGGATTGAATGATATTTTCTCTGATCTGAATTTGCTCAGGATGCATTTTCTTGTTGAACTGATGTTGAAAGGTGAAGCAATTGCAGTTAGAGCTGGGGACCACAAAGCCCAGCCACAGCCACTCACTCCTGCTACAGGCCATAGGCCACAGTCCGTAGCCCTCTGTGGACTCCTCAGGACTTCTCTGCATTTGCAAATTTGCTGATGCACTTTGCCTTTTCTTTTTTTTTTAAAACCATTTTATTAGACTGGACATGTAGAATGAAGGGAAAAAGAAATAAAAATCACACATAATCTCCGTGTTTAAATATGTCAAAAATTAGTTCAGAAGGTGGATATACAGAGAAGGAGAAGCAAAATGGTTTTGCTTAAAAATCTGCAAAAAATAGAAGATGAAATTGTATGGCTACTTGCAGCAGAAAGATGAATAGAAGTAGCAGCGCTTAAGGAAGGACTCATGGTATAGGTTAAGTATATACCTAACCAATACGGCGCAGGGTAGAGAGATCATTAGCAACACCTAAGACTTTCTAGGCTTCAGACAAGTGCTATGCAAAAAAAAGACATGAAAAGTCAGAATGAGCCCAAGTTACATGAATAAGGATAAAAAGCAGGAGGAGGAGTGTTAGAGAAGTAAAGGGTTTTAGAAGTGGGCTAGGGAGCACATAGGTGACTTAATTAGTCAGTGTGTGGTAGCTGGCATCAGGGTATGAGAGTTCCCACCACTGTGGGATGATACAGATTTGTTGGGGAGGCAGATGTAAGTGGGGAAGAGGAGACTGAGATGTTTATTTTGCAGTTTCCACTCTGTATGTGATTTAATGTGAGCTTTTTCATTGAATCCAGAGCACTGTCTGATTGCCCTTGTCTATTTAATTCTGGTTACACTGGAATTAAGAATATCAAACCATGCCTGAGAAATTGCCTGAGCTGCATAAATATAGTGACTAGTGACTCTTTTTGTTTCCTTACAGCTGGCATATATAGGGTACTTGATGCTGTTCAATTATATAGTCTTAGTGAAGATGGATCGCTGGCCCTCTACACAGGAATGGATTGTGATCTCGTACATTTTCACACTGGGAATAGAGAAGATGAGAGAGGTAAAATCAACCTAAGCAGAACGGCAGAGTGAAAAAGAAAATAAATGTTTGTTCCATTTTAATATGTGGTTTTATTATTTTTCTCCAGATATTGATGGATAGGCTTATCATAAAATTGCTTTTTTGTTGTTGTCGCAAAAAAAGAAAAAAAAAAAAAAAAGCAGAGGGGTTGTTAAAAACACAGAGTTAAAGATTTTATCCTCCTCCATTTTAAAACCAGGAATCTTTCTCTTTCCTACTCTGCATAAAGTCCTCTCTCCCATGGAACTTCTCTGTTCGGATTTCTGCATGATGCAAGTTTAATAGCATACATAAGTATATGGTTGTTCTGACGTATCTTACAGCTTTGCCATATTCCCTGAAGTGTGGCCAGAGAATTAAAGTGCATTTTAGGGAGACAGAAAGGGTATATGAAACAGAGATGGAGATGGGATGAAAGGTAAAAATATCACATTTAACTCCTCCTCCCCCAAATAGAGAGAATTCAAAATTTACAGCTGTTCTGTCTGTCCCAACTATGCCAAAAAAGGCTTTAAATAAAAACAGGCCTAACTGTGGGGAAATTTAGATCCATATCTAGCATTGCAATGCATTCCTCACAGGTTTTCCCCCTTTTTTTTTATCTTGAAGTTTCTTGATAACTATGTCAAGTAATTGCAGGCGTCTCTCTAAAGATGCTCACGAATGTTGAACAAAAAGAGTATCTGAGGTGCCAAATCCTTGACCTCAGCTGAAGCAGCACACTCGTACCCCTGGGCTGAATTCATTGTCATTTCCGTGTACATTCTCTGCAGCCCCCACACTTGTTAAAGCTTAGGAGGGCTAGAGCTCCTTAGGAGGGCTAACGCTCCACAATAAGCTCTACGCTGTAAGGGAACAGAGCAGAGGCAGCAGGAAAGGCTGCCTGTCCTGTTTTACTACCCAAAAGGAAAAGGGACATGGATGCGGGAGCCACACGAGGGCTCTGCAGCACTGATGGAGACGGTGCTGCTGGATCCGGAGGTGGGAGGCTGCTTGCAGGATCCGTGTCCATGCAATTTTGATCTAATCGCTCACCCCATAACTACCCTTTCTGCAAAAGTTTATCAAAAGCGTTTGTGGGGATGGATCTCCAGGCGGATGCTGGGGGTTGCACATAGAGAATGAGCCTAAATTTCACCCTGAGAATGATTTATAAGAAATTGTAAGGATTGCAGTCGTCTTCTTAAGGAACTGCATGAGTCTGCTCAAATGCTCCCCAGCTAAATATAGAAAACTAAAAACAAATAGCTTGTTAACTAGCTAAAAGCTAGGAATTATTCATAGAAATCACTTGAGGAATAGTTTCAACAGTAATTGAGGAAAACAATCAGCTCTCCCAAATGATCTTGCAAATATAACGATGATAAATTCATAAGGTAAGAATAATTACTCTATGAATTGTCTTCCCAGCCATGGAACTGAACTTCCAAAGCAGCTCCAAGCAGTGGATGGTCTTTTCCTAATAAAATAATAAATCAGGTTCTTTATGGTATTTAAATATTTCCTGACACTTCGGTGCACACTTTAAAACACTTTATAACGTATTTAAATGTGAATTCCCCAGTGAAATATCTTTCCATCCTTCTATTCCAAAATGCTAAGCAGAGCCAGACAATTTGGAAAACAAAAAGAAATTACTACATTTCTTCTAATTTCACAAGGATTTCAAGATGAGTGAGAGAGTTTTCTTATTTTAAGAATCTTGCACATGGATACAGAATGTCTGAAATGGAAGTTCTCAAGAAAATCAGAGTGTACATAAAGTATTTATATGACAGGAGTCTATGAGCTTTGCTTTTGGCCTCTATGGCATGTATCTGTTTACTAGAGATTTACTTCAGGCTTAACCTAAGACAGCTCAGCTCTTTGTCTCTGCATGTGCTGTATCCTTCAGATATTGATGTCAGAACCTGGGAAACTGTTGCAGAAAGTGAAAGTTTGGCTGCAGGAGTACTGGAATGTCACCGATCTCATAGCGATTCTCCTCTTCTCTGTGGGGATGGTGCTCCGTCTGCAAGACCTGCCTCTCCGGAGTGACGGACGAGTGATATACTGTGTTAATATCATCTACTGGTACATACGGTTGCTAGACATCTTTGGAGTAAACAAGTATTTGGGACCATATGTCATGATGATTGGGAAAATGGTAAGAGAGGATGGTGTATTCCTTCTATGTGTTGTCCATCTGTTCTTGACTACACATCTTTGGTTTGGCCAGTGAAATTACTGAAGATTTATTCATATTTTCTCGTAGATTATCATTTTTCTGTAACCTAGAAATCAGTGCCCTACTGAACCAAATCTTCTGCATAGTTCCCCAGCAATGGGGATCCTTCCATGCTTGGAAGGATCCTTTAGACCCTCAAAGAAAACATGCAGTAATAGGAATGGTGTTTTCAAAAGAATAACAGTTACAATTAAAATTCTGACCTTTCACATTTTGCCTGATGGCCACATGTTCTTTCAATGCCTTTGCCCAGGTGTCTCTATGAGGTTGGAAACTCACCTGCATATATGCAGCTTCTGTCCCTCAGTCACACCACATGCACATAGTATGGCAGGGATGTAAATAGCCTAGATGGAAGTAAATGCATATAAAAGGACTGAGAGGTGTTTACTGCCAGATGTACAGTTTGAGCTTCTTAGCTCTTTCTCTTTAGAGTTAAGGAGAAGTGTTGCATTAATTCACCATTTTACTTACAGAAACTAAATAAAATGGCTGAGTTTAGAGAGGTGCCAGCATGTGTACCTGGTGTTTGAGTAACAGCTTGTATATTACCTGCACTTGTACTTAACTTACACTTTCATGTTTTATGTTGTTACCCAACCTTTACTGTGTCACTTGGCCACTTCATGCATTCTGAGTTTTAAGACTCATTTTTGAAAATCAGATTAAATTGAGATATCATATAAATAATATCAGATTAAATATGAGACTGGCATCCAATAAAAACAAGCAAGCTAAACACTGAACTTTCCAAACACAAATTTTACTGTTAGGTCTGATTACTATTATAGTCTGATTATTTTTGTCTGTGAATGATAATCAGTAAGTCCAAATAGCTTTTACCATGTAGTTTGGCTTGCCATGGTCCATAAAGTAAAAAAACAGACACTCCCTTCCTCTTAATCACAGGAAAAGAGAATGGACTTGGATCCCTCCCTGATGTTACGATAGTTTCAACAAGCCCACTGATTATAAGCAGGCAATCTCAAATCTATAAAATAGACATGCATATCCCAGATTGCTGGTGTGACCTCCCCCTTCAACATTTGAGCTTTCAACTTTAAGTTCTTGGCTGAGAATAACAAAGAAAGAACAGTTTACCTAAAAATAAAAATACAGGGAAAGAACAAAAGAAAGACATTGTTAAATGTTTATTTCCTGCAGGCAGGATTTTGATGTCTTCCTTCAATGAAACCAGCAAGATGTTTATTGGAGGAATTTTTGCAGAACTCCAGAGTATGGCAGAGAAAACACTCGTCAATTCTTGCTATAGGTTACTGTAGAGGACAGCAGGACAAGGGGAAGGACCAAAAGACCAGAAAGAAACCACTGCATTATTATCTATTCCTTCACTGTCCCACCTAAGCCATGTCCCTCCATCAAGGATGCTCAGTTGCCACTCAGGCTTATGCAAACCATAGTCTAATAAACTTTCGGGAAAACAGCTACCTTCATATTCTGCTATGTTATTTACAGTTTCAAGACAAAAAGCTGTGATGCCAACAAAGGCACTCTGAAAAATGACAGTACACAAATAATGACTAGTGAAATAATGAAAACCAACATTAACCAAATTGGCCATGAATAAACCAAGTTCTAGTTGTTAGTGTTACGGAAGACTGATAGGAGCCCAGCCTCTGCAGTGGTAGAAACTGTCATGTATTTTTTCTCTTGAGGTCAAAACAGAAAGGCAATGGTTGAAAGCAACAAAAAATATGATTTCTGTCACTTTGGCATCCTCACATGTGTGCAATGAATTAAGCCTCACTTCACTTCTGTATTCTGTGGAAAACAAATGCAGGAAAATCACTAGCCTTTGGGGGCTTGGCACCCACTCAGAGGGGTTGAATTTAGCTACCAGTGTACTCTGAAGGTGTAGGCGTCTGTTAAAGGAGGGAAGTTGTTTTATTTTATGCCTTCATGTTATCTGATTTTCATACTTCATCCAACTTGCCATGCACTCAGCAACTCTGACACATCCATTTTGCCCACACACGGGATGCCCAGCGGGTGGGAGTTACATAAATTTGCCTCTTGCATCTGTTTTCTGGCTAGCTTATCCCCCTGTGTAATGGCCACTCCATTTATATCGGTTCATGATCATGCACAGCCTTCCCTGGGAGTTGCACCTGCTTGCTCCAGGCTGCAATGGGATCCCCTGTGTATTTTTGTTTAAATCACATTCTCCTTTAGCTCCTTGGGATGTCACCTTTTGATTCTGTGGTCTTGCAAGCACCTTACAGCACAATGGAGGGAACTGAGCTGATTATACATATTTCTACAGAGTAAGCCCACCAGAGCTCCTGGGTGCTTCAACAGGCCACTTTTATTACAATCCATAGCATAAGCTGTCTTACAGGGCTTTTCAAGCTGTAGACTCTGGAGGCAAAAGGTGAATCTCCCCAGCCTTCCAGTGTTATGGGTCTCACACTTCACCTGCACCCATGTTGCATCCCACAAAACTGTTGTAGTAGTCAGTGTCACCTTTGGACCCTTAAGCAAATATTCCTGTGAAATTAAACTTCCTTTAACCTCTTTGTGAGGTGTAAAGGCATTGAACTAAAGTAAAGGTAAAGGGATGAGGAGTAAGAAACATAATGGCTAGTAGTTTACTACTATCAGCTAATTTTAGTACCATGCTGTGCTTATTATAATGTGCTTTCTGATCTCTGCACAAGGGTAGAATTTGCACCCTTTCCATTGGAGAATGCTACAAAATCCCTGTGGCACATCAAGAAAGTTAGAAGTATATCAGCTCCTTTCCTATGCAGGAATGTCTATGTTTTCTTAGATTCCCTGCAATCCCAAATAAGCAATGAAGAGAGCTAGTCTGTGAAAGTACACTAAGACATTCCTGCTTTATTTCTTTTTTTTGCATTGCTAAATGAAGTGTTCATTGGAATGACTGAAATGGTCATAACATTGTTAAAATAGAGATTGCATTCTGGCCCTGTATTCTGCAGTTACCAGGCCAAAGGACCAAGGGATTTATACACTGCCTGTTAAAGACAGTGGAAAGGCACTCCTCTTTTTGACCAGATATCAGCCAAGCTACTGAGGTTTTAAAAAGACTGAAGGAGTGAAAAGATGATATACTTCTTAAAGAGAAGACAACATTGAAATTTTTATTTCTTCCGACATGATTTCAAACCTGTGTGACACCTAATTAGAAACACTGGAAACTTTCAAGGAATTATCTTAAATTATCATGAAATTTTCATTGCGTTTAATTGCTTGCAAGAAATGTATTTATATTATAACATACAATATGACATAACTATAACATATCATATATTTCTATCTGAAATAAAAGTTTTATCAGAGAAGAAAAGAGAGTACGCATGTCATCCATAAGTTTCTTCTTTAAAAGCAGCAAGAACTGGAGTGCAATTATACAGATTCCCCATTTCAGGATGCTCTCTGGCATAAGGATCTGGATTTCCTCTTCCATCAAGTTTCCTCAAAAGATTAATACCCTGAATAGCATTGGAATGTTCATGACTTACTTTTCCATTTTTAATGTTTTATGACATGTATTTTCCTCTCTAATCTTCCCAGAGTTTTTCTTTTTTTCTTTCTTTCCTGCATTTTTGATGTACCTCAAGATTTTCATTTTCCCCTGCTTTTTTTGTCACCTATTTCCAGTTCCTTCTTTCCAGATCCTCAGGAGTCTCCCACCAGGGCCTTGCCTGCAGATCTCTTTCTCTTACAGCCTCTCTGCCACTAAGTGTGAGAATATCCTTTTCTGTTTGCTCTGCTGTGTCCCTCTCTTTTCTCCAGCAAATAGTGTCCCAGTGTTATTTTGACTTCATGTCTCTCTCCTTGTGCTTTGAAACTGAAGAACCCCATGAGCAATGGCAGATCCACCTGCTGCATGTTCCTCACTTTTGAGGCATATTGGTCATATGCTTGCCTAGCTAGAAAATGGAGATTAAAAAGAGTGTAAAGATTAAAATTAAAAAAAAAAAAAAAAATTTAGAGGTACTCTTTGGCAGAGTATTTGCCAGAGACATAAGTTACTTCTCTAGATGAGCAAAAGTATAGTTAAAAGCCATGATAAATAAAATGTTTAATGGGATCTTACAAGAGTCCTTACAGGACTACCACTTTTTTTTTTTTTCAAATCACTTTGGGTTATAAAGCATCTGTGCTAGATCCTTTTGATGTCCAAGGTTTCTCATTTGCTCTGCTCTCCTGAGGGCCTCACTCACCCCTGCTAGCGCTCCTCCTGCTCTTATCTTCAGCCTTTATTCAGTACCTCCTAGGACTGCTGTCCCACTTTTTCCAGGAACATCTTGAATGGGTAGACATTGTTTGCAGGCACTAATTAAAGTTGTGCATATGCTAATGAGCCATTCAACAATGGTGAAGAATATGGCTGAGTGTCAGCATTATCTGCATTTCACTTTTTTTTTTATTTTATTTTTTTAAATATGGCCTTTGTCAAACTCCCCACCAGGCTGATTTCTAGTCCAGCCAGTATCACAGCTTTTCTTTCTCACTGGTTACCACTGCGGTGTCCCTTATGTTGCAATAACAGGCTGTTCTGCCACCCGTTATTCCTTATGTTAGATGCAGCTTCCTTCCTTTGCTCCAAGACAATGAGAACTTGTGAATAAAATAATCCATGTCAGCTCTTTTGTTTGGGTACAGTTGCTACTAGGTGCTTAAAAACAATACATCATCTTGTGACCTCTGCCCAGCCTGGGCTGCTGATGGCAGTGAACCTATGTTGCTGCTCAAGTAACTGATATGACCAGATGGCAGTCTGTATTTTCAAGCCTATTTGTACCAATGAAATTACTCTTAAAAGGAAGACTGGGGAAAACGAAGGACACAATAATACTAGTTCCCTTCTTTGAAATTGGAATTTGTTATGTGAAAAATTAAGAGTGTATTTTCAGAAGTTGTTTTCAAAAACTTTGTTATTTGCAACATTTTTGCAGTACAGAATGACATACAGACAATTAAATTTCTCTAATTCTTGTCCCTTTTTTCTCTTTCTCTCCCTCTCTTCTCCTCTCATGACTTTCAGATGATAGACATGATGTATTTTGTCATCATCATGTTGGTGGTTCTGATGAGCTTTGGTGTTGCAAGACAGGCTATTCTCTTCCCCAATGAGGAGCCTTCGTGGAAGCTGGCGAAAAACATTTTTTACATGCCTTATTGGATGATCTATGGGGAAGTGTTTGCAGACCAGATAGACCGTAAGCAAGTTTATGATTCTCATACTCCAAAGTCAGGTATCCAATTTTGAATAGATAGTGTCTTAGTAGATCATGTGTGTGTTCTCAATAAATGGCTCAGGATAGAGGACTCCTCTGTCACAGAGAATGGTCACAAAAATATTTGTATTGCTAATATCGGGGTACCAGTTTTAGAAAGTATATCTGGCATTACTTTCCAGTTATCTAATCAGAAATCTGTAATGCTAAATTTACCTTGCATACAAATAACATTTTAAAATGGTTCTTTCTACCATTTGTGTGATGGAGATACCCTCCCAGGCATCTGTGATGAGTTTTTTGGTATATCTGGGACACAAAATAGTTATTTCTTTCCTTCCATCCATTAGTTTGATTTTAGACCTAAATGCTTTTGACCTAACTTCATACTGAGTACTGAGTCTAATAATATTGTGTTAGACCTTCAGCTGCTCCACTCCATGAAGACCTAATCCATTGTATTTTCATTTCTCCTTAACTCGCTCACTGCCACCACCCTTATGCTAAACCATGTGATGCAATTCTTTGGGGACAGTAGGTCCATTATTAGAATTTTGCTTTATTTATTTATTGGAATAAAAGAGCGTGTTCATGTCAGTGCAAACAGAATGAAAGCCAGGATTTAATATAGTATCTCCTAAGGATTCATTTGGCTACTTATCAGGAAAATGCCATTTTTTCTATTTAAATTAAACCTTCTTGTGTCGCCTGGTATACTATGCCAAAGAAGATAGGTAGTCATGAAAAATTGTATGGTGTGATGTATGGAACAAAGTAAGAATCACAAATAGCCTATCTTTAACAAACATTAATGGATAAATGATGTTCAGAAATTCTGCTTAAATGTACGCTGCTCTTGGCAGCATTTACAAGTGAGTATCTCTTCCAGTGGTAGTAGAATCTATTTAACCTAAACTTAAGATATTCCTTTTTATCCTATGTACTGCCCAAGAAGAGGACATTGTTTTCATAGTTTATCTTTTGCGTCATCAGCACTGAAAAAAATGGAATGGGTAAAAATGCAAAAAAAAAAAAGGATTGGTTAGGACTGATTAGTTCAGGAATAACACATACATCTGTATCACCAGCATCCACAAACATATTCACACATTTAAGGGGTTTCAGAGAAACAGACATATATACATCATATGACAGATATCTCAGCAGTGGCATTGATGTTTCGTCTTCTTCCAGGGTGAACACAGAATTTATACAGTGGATATGCAAATAAAATCTCTTTTTCATGATTATCTTTCCATTTTGTTCTCAGAGGCAGCATGGCATGCAAGGAAGTAAGCAATTACCTAAAAGCATGAAGCTTCTCCTTGAGTTTAGCTTTGTACCTGATCGCATCTTTTTTTTTTTCCTTTTTTAATTAAAAAAATGCATTTCATCCCAAAGTCATAAGATTTGGGCGGGGATAAAAATTCAACTTGCCCCAAAGGCATGATAGATCTTAAAAATTTATCCTGCATTCCTTAATCAGAATTCTGTCTGTTCCTCTACAAGTGGCCATTTATTGATGTTGTACTGAATAACTACCATAGTGCAACAAATGTGGCAATTGGCTAAATAAGAAATTCTCAGCATATTTATGTTGATGAAGAGCTGATTGTAGTTTAGAACCCTGAAACCTCAGAAATAAAAGTGTTTTCAAATGGAGCATGGCTTTTTAAGTATAACAACAGGGTGGCAGGCTCCATACCTTGCCTAAGCAGCAATCTTCTGTGTTATTTGGATGCCCAGCATTTAAACCTTGCAGAAAGATGCAGGGTAGTTACAGTGAGCCTTAGGAAGAGCAAAATTCCTAACAGTTTCAACCCCAGCTGTAAGTATGCCAATGTCATTCTCTCTGAGCCGAGGAAACAAGGAGTTGCTGCAAAAGTGGCGATGCCAAAATAAAAAGCAACATCTAGTTCCTCCTTCCTGAGAGACAGATAGTGCAGGGAATCAGAATCTGCCACTCTTTCAGCACAAATTACATGCAATATGTGATGTCTTCCAGAGTCTCAGTTGTCTCAAAAATGTTACCTCCAGAATAGACTGGAAACATGAGCAAATGGTTGGTGAAGTTGCTATACAATCCAAATGACCTTATTGGCACCTAAAAGGTTTTACTAGGATCCTTGCCTTTTTTTCACTATTTGGATTTTTTCTAAGTTGTTCTAAGCTAAATCAGCCACTATATTTTTCTTAAGAGTGTTTGTGCTTTCTCAAATATGGTAAACATGTACTAATATTGTTATGCTAAATCAATACTGCAATTCATAGCTTGGAGATGGGTTTTATTTCTTTGTTTGTTTGCTTGTCTAGCAAACAAAAGGATTTCTTCGTGGTTTTCTTTAGAGTACTGGTGTTTCTATATTATAATAATAATATCTACATTATTTGCAAGTTTGGGTTTCAACAAAAGTGCTGATCTTAGAAATGTATTTACCTTTGAGCATGGAGGTTCTTCTAATGTGTTTGAGAAATGTACAAATAGTGTTTGTGACTCTAAAATTTCTGATTTTTTTTTCTTTTCTTTCTGTTGATTTGTGAAGCATGCTATTAAGGCTGACCAGATACAATGTCTGGATCCATGTCATCAGCTGGCAGCCTGTCCATCCAGTGGGTCTGCTCTGACTTTTATCTCGACACACTACACTGTTAAAACACTAGTAAATGTCTTGATCCAAACTAATGCATGTCTTACACATTTATATATTTTACCCATCGTGACTGTATTCATTCCGTATTAAAAATACATTCTTTAAGTGCATTGTGCATTAATGTACTGTGGCATGTGATCTCACCTGCAACTCAAAAGTGGTGACAGAGTTATGTCCTCACTTCTGGGAGTCTGAATACAATATCAGTGATGTGGTTTATTAGCAGTACAGTACATAAATACTATATTTCTACCATTCCTATCAATC
>VZSV01000041.1:1505008-1531003 GCA_013398735.1 Nothocercus julius
AGCAAATCTTCTAGAAGTGTGATCAAATTTTCATTCAAATTTCACCATAAAAGCAAAGGCAGTTCCAAAACTGAAACTGAAAGGTGGTTCCTCTCAGACTGACAATTCATCAAAGCCTTATTATCTGGAGAGGAAGAAGGGATCTGGGTTGGGAAACTTCTAGTGGGATGTGAAATTGTCTCACTTCTGGGATGCCTTTTCTAATCCAGGTCAGCCTTACGCTGACTGATGGGATTCACAGAGCAGTAGCCAGCTCCTGTGAATTTCTGACTGCGAAGGCACTCACGGCCATAAAATCTCTCCCTCAGTTTGCCTCACTTGTTTTGGCAGTATTGTTGACAACTTTAGTGAAAGAAGTAAAGGAAAGAAAGATTTTTTTTTTTTCCCACATTACCTACCTATCTACCTCTCTAGAAGAGTATTGGGAAAAGAGATATATGCAAAATACTGAAGAAGGGAGGGTTGTTCCAGGGAATGAGTTTGCAGGGCAAAAAACGTAGACAAATGACATCTTGAAAAATGGCAGTTGTCTGTAGGAAATTAGCATTAGACTTCACACGTTCCTATATTTAGAATGTGAAGTGCTGTTAGCCCTTCACATGAATTTGTTTTTTTTTTTAGTTTGCGTTATTTTTCAGATTTTCCTGGTGGCTCACATGCCAGATCTGCATCTGGATTTTCCTTCCAGCTGACGGTATTTCATATGCCATCTGGAATCTGAGGATCAGTCTAAGTTGCGTTTGTTCCCTATGCCTGTTCCCTTATAGGAAAGTCCTATGGAATTTAAGAGAAATGCATGGGGGGGTCCTTCTTTTAACTTACAGTGGAGCAATGCCCAGTCACAAAAATGCATTTGTTCTAGTATAAGAGTAAAAATAAATTAGTATTCACTGATTTTAACTCTCCATTGAGTTTAAGAGAAAAGCATAGTTAATATAAATGAGGTATTTATTTAAGTTTTTTAAGTTGCTTGATTTCTTAGAATTTGTTTAAATTTTCCACATTTTTTAAGACTCCCTAGTGTGACAGAAAATTGTACACTAAATTCTATACCTTCCTGGTAATTCATTCTTTTTATGTCTCTATAGGACTTTTCTATAAGGGATGTCATCTGCATGGATCGTTCTGGAATTAGAGCTAACAGAGAAGCTCTGCAAGAAACAGAATAAATCACACCTATGCTCTTCTTTTTTTTTTATTTCAGCCCTGCAACACAGAAAATATTTTTAGCACTGTTAGACAACAGCAAGGGACAATATTGGTGCACAGCTTACATGTCATTTTGAGAATCTCCTTGGCCTGCACCAAAGAGTCTTTACCTTCTTAGCATGCTTCTCATCTTATATTTTGGGTTGCACTTGGCATTTCAATGAGTGGTGGAGGAGGCAGCAAACATTAGGGAGGCTAAGAAGAATATGTGGATTTCTGTGAAATGTGATTACAATCCCAGTGGATAGGAGAGGTGTTTGAACGATGTTTTAATGTGGCTGGGGGCAAGAAGCAACACATAAGGTCACAGTACCAGAGTTAAAGTAGCTTACTTCAAGCAGTGAGACCCTGTCCAGTTTTCTGGATGTTTCTGTGGTGAGAAGAGCAATGATGTGAGGCTTGGAGGTTCCCAGACTTCGGTACTTTCTCTGCCAGTAAAGAAGTGAACAGCCTTACGCAGCTCATTTAGCCCTCTTTCAATGTTTGCCAGCCTGGAAAACTGTTCACACAAGGTTGCTTAGACATTTCATTAAATAATCATCAAATGCTTTAGTATCCTTTGGGTTCATATTGACCAAAATTGGAAGGCACCCCTATATCCATAAGCAGGATGGCAAAGGCACATTTCAGATGTCCATGTTAGAATAAAAAAGACACGTTTGTTTGTTTCTTGATCCTCACATATTGGTTTCCTTAGTTTTTTTTTTTTTGAACTGTGATCATAGATACATGTTCAGCAGTTTCTTGTGTTACCAAACAATTAAACCCATACTGTGAAAGTCGTATCTATTTTTAAATGAGAAGTTTTCCTCAAAGACAAAAAGCTATTAGGTAGCAAAGCTGTTAAATTGTGCATTTTCCCCTCTCTGTTATTTCCCACAACTCCTTCGGAAGGTGCAGCTGCGGGAAGAGTCATGCCACAATAATTTGAAAGTGTTGTTTCCTGAGCCCTCCGCCCAATGCCCATTAAAAAAGAGCAGTGCCCATGTCATGGTGGTGATTGCACCAGGGGAATATACTCTGCCTGTAAACACAGCACGAGGATCAAGCCCTGCCAATGCTTTAGGCCCAGAACAGAGAGGCCAGTGGCTGCTGTTTGTTCCCGGATGATTAGCTGGCCAGGAAAGAGGAAGGGTTAGGTATGCCGCAGGAAAGGCCCGTGCAGGAAACGGTAAAGGCGAGCCAGGAAGGGAAAACAAGCATAGGAGGGGATTATGAAAACGGAAACAAAAGATGCAAAAAAATACATCCACAGATGTCGGGATGCAGTGTCTGAAAGCTGAGTGAAGCAAACACAGATAACCGAAATTAAAACTCCGGGCAACTGTTATCTTCCAAAGCACTTCTGAGGTCAGGACTTGATGTCCTGCCTTCACCTGTCCTGCCAAACAAAACCTACCTGGGTTTGTCTGATCTCATGAAATATACACGTGTAGTTAAACTAACAGAATCTGCTTCAGCAAAACTCTGTATTAGCATTAAAAGTAATCTACACGACTCTGTTAAAACAAGGCCATAAAATGAAAAGATACAAGCGTGAATTTTCAAATATGCAAAAAAATGCTTTGAAAAAGTTTGTAATATTGTTTGCGAAATTAGCATACTTACTACAAAAATTATTGCATTTCTCCAAGTATAAGAACTCTAGTTTCTTAAACTTCAGCAAGTATTTTTGGTATCAGCTGTCATATGATTTTCTGTCCTTTTTAATATGGGGAAGCATTTGTATCTTTGGCTCTCTTGTAATTAATTTTGAGCAAATAGTTTATTTAGCAGTGGGAAAAAATCCTTTAAAAAATAATATTATCATCTAAAACTTGACTAAAAATATTAGTTATTTTGTTGTGACGCTCAGTGGAAAATAAGTTGCTGCATTTTGGTCACACATCACACTTTTCCTCATGCAGCAGCAGATCTGAAGCTTGCGTTATGTTTGTTCCTATAAAGAAGGCGCAAAAATAATATTCCCTTGTCATTTAAAAGCTGTTTCCCTAACAGAACTGACAAAAGCTAAAAGCTTTGGTAAATATACAGGAAAAGCCGTTACCTGTTTATGAACAAAGCAGAACACTTCATAGGAAGCCGAATTTGGCTGTCCCTATGTGGCACACACTGACAAGGAGACATTAATAATACTCTAAATCTGGTGTGGTAGACAGAAGAAAGTTGCAGAAACTGCCCTGGTCAAGGTAGTTTTCAAAGCTAGAGAGCTTTTTAGAGGGCTTTTAAATGGGAAAAAAAAATGGGGGGGAGGGGAGTAACAGGATTGTGAATGGACTTTGGATTAAACTTCTGGTTTCCCCGATCTACAGTTTAAAGTATGTTTTTTCAGAAATTTCCTTCATTGTTAGACACTATTTGTTATGTGCTTCAGCACATTAAAGGGCAACAGGTCTCATCATCTCACAGAGAGCTTGTTCCATTATTGGTGAAAACATGACAGCTTGAGGTACAATATTCTGTTGGGCTTTAGCTCCAGATCAGCATGTGACTTACTTATTGTTTCCACACAAACAGAAACATAGAGTCTTATTTTGAGGCTTTGATGCCGAGAGGTGTGCAATGTCCTTGTTTCTGCTGGATGAAGGCTGAGCGCACTTAGCACAAGAAATCCAGCAGCTCACAAGTGGCATTTGGGGCCACAAATAGTCTAAATGAAACTAGGAAGCATGAAATCACTTCTGAAAGAACCTGCAAGATCAATCCTTCCTGAGAAATAAATAATTATTTGCTCTGAGCATTTTCCAGTGATAAAATGTATTTTCGTAAGTGGGAAAGACTAATATCAATATAGGTTTCTGGTCCAGACTCAGCAGAGTTGCTGCTAAAAGTACCAATGTTTTTTTTTGTCTTTGACACTTCCTTTTTTCTGTGAGTTCAACACTGTGGGAGAGTTCACATCTGTGGCTGATGTAGCACATACTCTTCTGTAACATGAAGCTGTGTGATGTCTACATGCTGTAGCCTAGTATCTTCATGTAGTGCTCAAAAACAAATACCCAAGTGACACCTAGTATTACATGATTCAAAATACAGTCACGCACAGTTGGATCCTAAACTCTATGTGCTAAGGTCAGAATTAACATTTTGAAAAGAAGTAATACTTGGTACTGTAGCTCATGGATCTGTTGACACAGGGTGGGATTTTACAGAACATGCATGCAGCACTGGCGAACTATGCTCTCCTTGCAGTCAGTGGGAAATGCTCGTGAATATCATCCAGACTGTAGATCTATGCTCTGGCATGTGGAAAATCCTCATTTCAATCTTCTTGATGAGGTCAAGGGGAAGCTAGCTTCAGTGATGAGCAAAATTTACTGTGATGGAGAATGTCTAAGCTGCTTCTTCATTGACTTCCTTGAAGAGCTGGTTTAGACATTTAGCACCAATCTTGTTAGGGTTGCTTGAGGCTAGAAGGGCATAAACTCAAACCATACTTGCAAATGCAGGTGTTCTGCTAAAGCACATGAAGGCATGTAAAAGCAGGAAATAATGAAAACTACTTTGTAATGTTCTTGTCCCTGCTTGACTCAGAGCTGCAATATTAATACAAAGATTGCCTATGTTCTCAAATGTTCAGGTAAGAAACAGGTGGCATCTCTGTTGCCTACCTGTCCCTTTACTTGGTACAGTAAAGACTTGATAATCTCCCCCACTGTTTACAGGCATGCAGTCAAAAATCCTTAATAAGCAGAGGGTCATTATGAATATCCTTCAGAGGGGCTCCAGGTGGTGCAGTGCACAGGAAAAAAATCCTATTTCTTATTTTAGTTGCATGCACTTACTTTACTTTTATGCTATTTATCATATCCTTCTGTATCAATCAGAAAAAGTCCGTACTTCTGACAGTAAAAAAAATAACATGTTAGCTTTTCCCAGGATTAAGTATCTTGATCAGTATTTGTACAGACACTAATTACTACCAGAACACTATGGTATTTTAACAGGGACAAGCAGCTCACTCACACCAGACAGGACTCCAAAATTTTTCAAGGGACCATCTTGTGATTAATGGCAAACAGCATTCAATACCATAAGCAGCAGCTCCTAAATTCTATCATAAATATGACAAGCACCTGATCACCACTATCTAAAGCAAATGTAAAATTCTTTGGGGGAGCATCAGTGTCACTCTTACTTGGAAGAAGTTGTTTTGGCAGGTCCTTCATGAATATTTAAATACTTCCATAAAAAGCACAAAAAAATAAGATTCATTCCTGTTTTGCTTGTTTGCATTTTGTTCCCAGCTCCTTGTGGTCAAAATGAAACCAGAGAAGATGGCAAAATCATCCAGCTTCCTCCTTGCAAGACAGGAGCATGGATCGTTCCTGCCATCATGGCCTGTTACCTCTTGGTTGCAAACATCCTTTTGGTGAACCTCCTCATTGCTGTATTCAAGTGAGTGGCACTTAGCTAAGTATGGATTTAGGTGGGCTATTCATGGTCTAAGAAGGCTGCTCAGCCAAAGACTTTGTCTGAGAGCCATTTTCAGAGGAAGGAAAAAGGCAAGGTGAGAGGTAGTAGTTTGCCTCCTACTACAGGGCATGAGGGAAATACCCAGCTCTTTAAACTGTTTAGTGTCCAAGGGATGAACATGCAACATAAGTGTGAGTAACCAAGTATTTGAAGTTCAGCTATAGCATTATTCATTCCTGATAAGGAAAATGAGAATAAAAATAGTTCCTTGTGCCACTGGATGTTGCTCAAAGGAGTACGGATTGGAAGTGATTAGTAGTAATATACTTTGGAAATGGATGATAGAGCCCCCAAGCTTCAGTGAAGGAATAATAACTTATTTTGTCCATTTCATGTATTCTTTTTCTTTCTTTGTGATATGGAAACATACTAATGTGTTAACGTTAAGATTAGAAGTGTTACTTTACCATTTCTGGAAAATTACCCAAGAAACATTTCAATATCATTTACCTTTCCTTTTCTCTCTTTCTAGCAATACATTTTTTGAAGTCAAATCCATATCTAACCAAGTATGGAAGTTTCAAAGGTATCAACTAATCATGACATTTCACGAAAGACCTGTTCTCCCACCACCTCTGATCATTTTCAGTCATATGACTATGATATTCCAACACCTCTGCTGTAGATGGCGGAAACATGAAAGCGACCCAGATGAGAGAGACTACGGATTAAGTAAGCCTTGAACAATTTACAGAGGGGTACTTTCTAGTGCCCTTGGTCATATCTAGCATTTGATGTGAATGGAGGCTGAGTCCAGCACTTAAATAAGCTTTTCAGGAGAGAGATACTTTTAATTACAAAATCCTTACATAAACCAGTTAGTTTTGCCTGTATTCCCCAACTCTTAGTTCTCTTGAGACTACTAATAAGGCTGTTGCTCTTAGATTTTCCTGTTTATTTGTTTCTTTGGGAGCAAAAGGTTTTGTTTTGTTGTTTTTAATGGTCTGTTCTTACTGGAATTCTTCTTACAGTCCATCACACTTCCAGGTCTTCAGTCTGACTGATGAAATTGCAGAGATAGCATTCTTATTTTTAAAGCAAACAGCACATACCTCAATGTGCTTTTTGCGTGAATGTGTAGATAAACGGAGAGATGGTGCATAGTAATTTTTCTGTAGAGACGTTCCCTTCTTGACACTGATTCCAGCCAGAGGAGTAACGTCACAAACGCTTTAATGAATTCCCGTAAGCATGACAGAAAACCTCTCAGATTATTTTGATAATGCTTTCTGCCCTCTTCCACATCTTGTTCTTCCCCCTTTCTCTTTACAGCCTAACCAGCTCCCCTTCCTCTCCAAGTTTCATTTTTGGAGTTACCCTAACTTAATGCAGATACAGGGGTAGATGGCTTTTCACTGCATCTCATCTTCATTATGCATCTCCAGCATAATGCCACAAAACCAGGCACCTCCAGTTCCCTCTTCATATATGCCAGAGATACGGAGCTTTGGACGGTGTACCTCTGCCCATGCCTTAGCCCACCTCTGCATGTGGAAAGAGCCAGAGACAGGCTGTGCCACTGGAGATGAAAGTGCAAGCAAGACCGTCCCCTCATCTCTCACCACGTCTGCCCTAGCCCCGCTGTTTCCAGCAGACCTCAGCACCTGCAACATTAAGTCAACCCTCCGCACTCTCAGATTCCTTTACTGACAGCCTCCAAATTTGATTATTTGTGTATGAGTTTACAGGTGGGTTTTGACTCCCGTTGTCTCTCCAGGTCCTGACCAGCAGCTGTGTTTACTTTTCATGCAATCAGCAAGCATTCATGTGTGCACAGTGTTTGCCTGCTAAACTGTCGGTGTCTCCAGAAGCATATATAATCAAAGCCACTAATTCAGTAATTAGATTAATATGATTTCATATCAAAGTGCTGGATAAACTGAAGGCCTGATTTTGAAAGTTTGGTCCACGAATTCTGCTGTTAGAAGAGTTAATTTCACATGTTAAAGCAGTTAGCCAGGTTCACATTCTTTCCATTGTTTCCACAGAACTTTTCATAACAGAGGATGAACTGAAAAAAGTCCATGATTTTGAAGAACAGTGCATAGAAGAATATTTTAGAGAAAAGGATGACAGATTCAATTCTTCAAATGATGAAAGAATTCGTGTCACTTCAGAAAGGTGCACATATTTTATTTGTTCTATTTTATATGCAGATCTGGAAGGGTATTTCCCTTTCCATTCTTCCTGTTTCTTTCTTTCTTTCTTTCTTTCTCTTGAGGAAAGAAATATTTGAGGTGAACTTTAATTAGTCTTAAATGAAAAGCAGAATGATAGAAGGTTGTATATTACTTTTTTCTTTTGTTTTCCTTCCTAAAACAAATGTTCCGCTAATTTTTGACTGGTTTAACCATTTCAACTAGCTATAATCGAATCAACAAAAATAGTGAGGAAAAACACAATGTCTTCTTGTATTTCAGTTTTTGAAAGTAGAACTTCAGAACATCAGGAGTCAGAACAGGAGAGGAGAGCAAATGGGAGTTCCTCAAAACAAATTACAGCTTTAGCATAGCTTTGTTAGCCAGTTAGATAAAGTAAGAAAATTGCTTCACACTTGTCTTGCTGGGCAAGACAGCTTCATTGAAAGCAACAGGAGTCTTGCTATTAATTTCAAAGGAACAACAGTCCACCTACAAGACAGTAACACACAGGCAACACAGGCAATATTATACAAATTTACTGCAGGTTGATAGTCTTCAAATTCACCAGTCCTAAAATTCATCAATCTGTTTATCTGCTCCAGCTCTTATATGCTCTCATTGCACAGCAGCTGAATGTCAGAGTTAAATTTCAAGGGCAGATTCTCATTTGATTCATAAACAAAAATATTCTAGGGCAACACCCCAGTAAGATATTTGTAATTACTCTAATAAACCATGATTGTTCCAATAAAGCATTACACTGAATACTCCACTTTCACTTGAATGCATCTAGAAGAGGTCAGGAGAGTAACCATAGTAATTGACTACATAGATGTAACATTCTTCTGCTTACACTTACTCCTCCAGCACTACCCCGATGCAGCTCTGCCTAAAACATGTTTCCTGTAGGCAAGGAATTTTAATTGTTTTGAATTTGGTTCTGAAATAAATCTTTCCCAGACCACAATTAGCAAAAATAATATCCTTTAATCATTTGCATTCCTGAAAATAGCACTCTCAAGAAACATGTATTTTGTACATGGCATGGGATGGCATGGCCTCCTCATAAGAAATGCAAGAAAAAAAGTAACCTAGCTGTACTCAGTCTGGAAGAAACAAATGAGGAGTGAAATGAGAGCGGTCTATATAATTATGAGTGCATGGAGAGGATGAGTAGAAATCAATTGTTCGCTGTTGCTCCCAGAACAAGAAATGGAGGGAAACAACCAAATCTAGTAGGAGCCCTGGTTCAAAATAAAAAAAAAAAAAAAAAAGAGAGAAGATTTGTTCATACAAGTAGCAGAGCAGAGCAAGTCCTTGAAAGCTGATGAGGTCTAAAGAAAAGCTAATGATGGCAGCTAAAGTCTATACAGTTTTAGAGGAAGACTAGGCAAGTTGATGGGAGAGAAATCCAGTAAGCGCTACCAAATACATAGAAATCATATTCCAGCCCATGAAGCTGCTGATCTGTAAATGTTTGGAGACTGGAAAGTACCAGGCGACAGAATTATATATGCCTCAGAAGAAGCTTATGTAGTGGGCTATATGGATCTGTGATCCAACTGAGCACAGTTTTAATTGTGTTCTGATAGTCTAGCAATCAAATAACTAAACTAAAAATAGTAGCTGCAGATTCAAATCTCTGTTCATACATACCTTTCTTTTAGTGGCCAAGGAAAGGAAGTGTTCTAAATAGTGAAAGATTTAAGTATAAAAGTCCGTCAATGCAGTCTGCCTCGTTTTGCAAGGAAGAAGCCTCTGAATATTCAAATATTTCAAATCCAGATTTGGCCTTTATAATTGCTCTATAAAGATGTCTTTGTATTCCTAACAACATATAAAGCAAAGAAAATGGAGATGATATGCAAGACTACCCCGCTTCTGTTTCAATGTCAGGTCATCAGCACGTAGTGATAGATAAGTACAATACCTACATTAAAACAATGTAGCCTAATCATCTGCTCAGTTAACTTATTTTTACGTGGTGTAAAATTGATCCAGAATGCCCCAGCAAGCGGTGTTTCCCCCCACATGCTGAAGTTGTCCCACATGTGGGAAGCTGAGGACCCCATTAGGATGGAGGATGAAAGAGAAGTGCAGGGACAAGGCTCATGTGATGTCCCTGTACGTAGACCACTTGCAGCCTTTTTTCTCCTCCATGCATCTGCTTAATTCACAAGAATATTTTCACCTCTTAGATACTCCTGGCATTCCTACATAATCCTGCTTGCCGCTGGATTTATCAGCCTGCTGGAGGCCAGGAAGCGGGGAGGAACTCAGGAAAATAAATGGAGTTCCTGTTTCTTGCTGCACTGGGCAGGATGTAAACCAGTGACTTCAGTTACTCACCCAATGAGCCCGCTGGGTCAGGACCAGAGTGCCTTGTCACACCCACTTAGAGCAAGTCACAGTTTATGTCACACTCACTTAGAGCAAGTCACAGTTTATACTCTCACCTTGGAATGGGCTGACTTGACAGCATGTCTGTACTGGAGGCTTTGTAGGGGTTCAGAAAACACTTTGCCTCTCTTTTATGACAAAAAGATCCTTTAACTTCCTAATCACAAAGACAAATCTTGGTGAATCTGCTGGAGACCAGGGAAGACAGTGAAGTTGGACATCTTGATTTTGCTACTGTAGATGAATCACAACAAACTCCTCCTGGAGAGTTTTCTTCTCTGAATACTGTGAAATTTTCAGGGCTGCATTGTGATCAACCTAGAGAATATGACCAAGAATCACTGCAAGCTTTCTTTTTATAATCTTCCAGGAAACCATTAAAACAATCTCCTCTGCAAATATTTGTTCCCTGTGAACAGGCTGCCCAGGGAGGTTGTGGAGTCTCCTTCTCTGGAGACCTTCCCAACCCGCTTGGACGCAGTCCTGAGCCACCTGCTGTAGGTGACCCTGCGTGTGCAGGGGGTTGGACTAGATGATCTCTAGAGGTCTCTTCCAACCTTAAGTAGTCTATGATTCTATGGCAAAGTCAGTCTCTTTCATAGCCAATCCAAATGGAGCAAGGTCAAATCCTAATATATTCAAAAATCAGAGAAACTGGTTGAAGAAATACTAAGTACAGCGTGACCTCCATTACTGTAATACCTGAATGTTTTAGACTCTTTGGTGCGTTAAACTAACAGCGTCCACAAGAAAGTCATGACTATTATCTTGATTTCAGAGGTGGGAGACTGGGAGACTGAAGCTCACAGAAAGAGGCGTGGGTTGGTCTAAAGACTGCCAGATGAGTCCTCATGCTTGAAGTGGAATTAGGAAAGTCTGTGAATCCTGCAGCGTCCCTGCGTCAGCTCTGAGTTTAGCAGCTTGGCAGTGTAGGCAGGAACAGAGCCAAGGCAACCTGAGGGCTTTAACCTGCAGCAACTACAGCACCTGGGAAAACTGGCTGGCTGGTTAGCCAGCAATGCTTCACCAAAAAATGTCAGGGAAGATGCAAATAGTCTGTACAAGGCCAGGGAACTGCTCTATACATTTGCTTTAAATAAAACCTTTCTACTGTCACCTACAGTGAGCAATGTGAACACCTCCATAAGTGATTTCAGCTGTCTACATTCTTTGTAGCAGTTGAACAGGCTTTTGAAGACCAAAATGATGACCTAAATATGTGGCCATAGAGTCCACAAAGGGACTTCAGCATCTAACTCTAGCATTCAGTTAAGTCTGCTTCTGAAAAGAGTCCCTTAATTCTATGAAATCGTTATTTGAATTATATTATAGATAAATACATGTACAAATGATACAAATAATTAGAATTAGAATTAGAATTAGAATTAGAATTAGAATTAGAATTAGATGCCTGCGAAATCCATCATCTCCCAAACCATAACTAAAAAGCTGATCCAAACAAAATAAAATCTTTGTCAGCTTACCAGTTCTGAGGTAATGTTTTTTTATTCCTAGATACTGAATACCATATTCAGATAGTCCACTTTTGAGTTTTGCTAGGAGACATTTTTAAGCACCAGCAAAACACACTTGATGCACATTATCCATCATGTCCATCTGTTAGGATGGCTTCATGCCCTCTCATTTGTTGGATAAGAGTCTTGCTGTAAGAAAAGGCACAGGTGCAGTGCAGGCATCATACATGGATATTATTAGATTGGCCAAAGGTTCATATTGCCACTAATACATGTGGGAAAAAAAAATCTAAAGTAAAACCTGGGCATTTTTATTTTGAACTAGAGCTTCAAGACTGTTCCTGAAGGAAATACAGCTCTAGCTCTCTATTCACTGATGATATTCAAGTATATCCAACATGATCGGACAATAAGTGTATTTCATTTATTGAAGCATTCTAAGGATCAGATTATGACTACTTTCTTCAGAACACATCCTCATAATCTGTTACATTTGGTTGATGTAATTATTATCACGTTTCTCACAGTATTACTCCCAGAGCATGGTGCTGCTTTGTGAGATGAATGATTCCAGACTCAAGACCAGTAATATAAAAGAATATCATTAATTGAAAGAATAAGTATTTGTTGAAAAGATCCAAAGGTTGAAATATGTAATATATATTTTAAAAAGGCAACTGAATTCAACTAATTGCTTTGCATTTGGAGATCACCATTGCTTAAGCTTTCTTTTCATGAACAAAAATAATGCAGTCAGGGGTCACTCAGTGTAAACATATGTATGTATTTCTTAGTTATCTATATGAATCTACAGTTGCCCTTTAATTCTAAAGCCAGACTGTTCTATTCTAGTTTTGCTGTGTTTCTTGTTTAAGATTACTGTTACCTGGGTATTATTATTATTATTAGTTGACAGAAACCTGAGCCTTCACAAGTAAAATCCTGGCTTTGTCAAAATCAAGGGAAAACAAAAGGACCAGGAGGTTACTTAGATTGTTGGGTATCTCTGACAGCCCAAAAATTAGGAAGTTATAGCTGTCATCATCACTGAAGAGTAGTTACAGAGGTTGGATGCTGCACAGTTACAAAGGCATTCAATTATTAGCTGATAAATCTTTCAAAAGTGTAACATTTTGATAAAACAACAATTTATGCAGCAGATAACATAAAGGAAAAATTAACTGCTTCCATTGTAAAGTGGTCTGTGACTATGGAATTGCATTCTGTGCTTACAATAACATTAGTCTGTTTCTTGTGGATAGGCTGAGAAAAAAATGTAGATTAGAGGTAAAATGATAACAAAAAGGGAAGAGTGAGATTCTTTGAAACCACAAATTGATCTCTTGGCATTGATTACTTCATTGTTCATTTGCTCATTTTTTGCCTAAATTCTGACCTCATTTTGAATGGGTAAGAAAATTAATGGTGTTGTCAGTCTCAGGCTAAATGTCCTGCTGGAATTTCAACTAGCTGTAGTAGGTCACGATATTTACCTCATTAGAAATCCTAGCTATGGCTGACAGGACACTTATTATTATTTGAGTAGAAATTGCACTAACAGGCTGAGAATAGGAGACTTGTGAAAAGTGTGGAAATGTTGTGGTTTTATATTTGTCACTGCTCATTTTTTAGGGTCCAGGGAATGGAGAAAACTAAAAGTGTAAATCTAGAAACCTGAGTATGTGTTTGAAATAACTACTTAAGCTGTTGCTTTTAGTACCTCTTTGGCATACACTGAAGGTCCCTAGTCTGCTCTACAGAATTCTGCTGAGGAAAGTAATTATGGGAGAACATTTTACAAGTGCTAAAATCAATTTCTAGAGAGCACTCCATATGAGTCCTTCAATGAGAAAGTTTTAGAAGTCAAAAAATTAAAATGTTTGAAAGCCACTGGCATAAATTAGTACACAATTCACTTACTGTTGGAAACATTTTAAAACAAGATAAATCAATGTCATATACAATTATTTTGAGTTTTAAATAAGTAAATAATAAAGTGATCACACAGTCAATTATCAGCTTTTTCTATTTAAATAATATGTTACTTAGAAAGCTTTTAAATCCATTATTTCAACTTTTGAATTTCTTATATAAACTACATAAAGCATAAACACAATATGAGAACAGTCTTAATATGTGTACACCCTTGCACACTGTATTTGATTTGATTAGTGTTCTCTTCTCTATAATTTTCACACATACTTCACCTGATGTTACTTACATTCAGTATAATAACAAATAAAATAAATCTATATATCTGAGCTAGAAATAAATCTGAGAATGAGACTGCCTGCTTAGGTATGCAAACTCTACTGCAAATTTGCAGACAAAAGTATGTCATGTTGCCCATTTTCTGTGGCATTTTACCCACTTTCAGGCCTTCAATTAATTCTGGGATTAACCATAGTAGTTTGGTCTGTGGCACAACTGAGAGCAATGTGCAGTCATGTGTGCTCTAAGCTTTATTCTTTTGTAATACTGTAAGCAGAAGTTTTGGCAGCAGAAAGGCAGCAAATCATTATAACATTTCGCTAATGTTGGGTCTTTTGCACAGTACACTCAAAATCCCCTTTTATGTTATAGTCAACAAGCAACAGACAGTCTCATTAGTAGTGCTCTAGTATCATTTGACTCCTGAACCTCTTTCAGCAGAGCTTGAAGTAAGGGAGATTGTATAGATAGATTTTAAATTTTAAGACCTGTCCCTGTTTATTTTGGTGAGCTATTAGTTGGACACTAATGCTGTGTAGAAATGAACCAATTTAATTCTTCCCTTTTTTAAGGGTAGAGAACATGGCCATGCGACTGGAAGAAGTAAATGAGCGCGAGCACTGCATGAAGGCATCTCTCCAGACCGTTGACATCAGGCTTGCTCAGCTGGAGGATATGATAGGAAGAATGGCAACAGCCTTGGAAAAACTGACGGGCATAGAGAGAAGTGAGACAACCAAGATACGATCTAGGACCTCCTCTGACTGTACTGATATGGCCTACATCATAAGGCAGAGTAGCTTCAATAGTCAGGAAGGAAATACTTACAAGCTCCAGGAGAGCATAGATCCCACCGGTGAGGAGTCCATGTCCCCAACATCACCTACAATCACACCCCGCTTGCGAAGCCACTCTTTCTATGCAACAAATATGAAGGAGAAATGTGGGCTGGAAAAGTTTGAAAGCATTTTTAAGGAAAGATCTACAAGCCTGCACCGTGCCAGCAGTTCCCACTCCATAGCAAAAGAAGCAAAGGTTCCCTTACCCCCTACCAGCACTTTGTCGATTGCTCCGGACTCCAGAAGGCCTTCATCTTGTATAGACATCTATGTTTCTGCCATGGATGAGATGCAGTCTGAAATAGAGCCCCTCGACAGCTCCATAAACATTCTCGGTACTGGAGACATGGCTCTACCGGCACACGTAGCGTCTTCCATCTTAGCTAACAGTGCGTACATTAGCAGTACACCAGGTGACAGAATTTCCGGCAGGAGTCTTGATTATGAGGAAACCTCTGGAATAGAAACAAGAGCATTTTCTTCAGACTATTCACAAATCACAGACTGCCAAATCCCCTGGGATTCAGACCCTCCCTTGTATCACACCTTAGAGCGATCTAAAAGCAGTCGTTATCTGGCTACAACCCCATTTATTCTGGAGGAAACACCAATTGTGAAATCTCACAGTTTTATGTTCTCTCCATCTCGAAGCTACTTCAGCAGCCTTGGCGTCCCAGTGAAAACAGCAGAGTACACAAGTATAACAGACTGCATAGACACGAGGTGTGTGAGCGCTCCCCAGACTGTTGCTGAGAGGGCCAGTTTCCCTGGAAGTCTTGGAGGCAAGGTGGAGGACTTGGGAAGCTGCCACCCAGAGAGAGAAGCAGAATTAAGTCACCCAAGCTCTGATCATGAGGACATGGAGGCCAAAGACAAGAAGGGGACCCCTTTATCTCCTCAAGAAGGCAATGCTGCAAGAACTCTCACCAACAGCATCCCACTTCCAAAAATTGAGCGGGCCAACAGCTACTCTGCAGAGGAGTCCAACATGTTGTATGCACAACACACACGGAAAAGCTACTCTATCAGTGACAAACTGGACAGACAGCGAAACACAACGGGCCTGCGAAACCCCTTCCAGAGGAGTAAGTCCTCAAGGCCAGAGAGCAGAGGTGACAATCTGTCTATGAGGAGACTGTCGAGAGCGGGAGCTTTCCGCAGCTTTGAGAGCAAGCACAGCTAGGCCTAGACCAAGCTCATAGGCAGTCTAGAGGTCATCTGCTCTCCAGTCCATTTTCCTTAGAAGAATTAAATAACCTCACGTCATCACATGTCAACTCCAGTTGGCATTAGCCACCGGTCAAGGGATCACAGTATCAGCCTCAGTATCAGCCACTGAGTTACTGCATCTTGACCCAGTTGACATTTGCACTTATGGAAAAAGGGAGGGAGGAAACTTTATAAAGACTTCAGCAAACAACAGGAATAACAACCCTCCTTATAAAATCATGAGTAATAATGGTTTCTGAAGCAAAAAACATAGATTCAGAAATCTGTCTTTTACTAGAAGGCATCATAAAATGTCTGATGATGATTCACAAGTTTTTAGGATCCAGGAATTAACTAGCAGAAAGAGATATACAACTTAGGTATTCTAAACTCCAATCCTGACTTCTTTTTCATCTGAATCACCATTGTGATGACTGATGAAAAGCATTTGCTATTACTGTAGAAACCGGCAGCAAGCAAACCTAAATTCTCCCAAATCCCTCACATCCTCACACTTGTGAAACTGAAGAAAGATGAACAAGGTAACAACCGTAGAGTTCACTTATCTCTTTTTGTATTAACTTCTAGTGCCACAAAAAAAGTTTATATTTTCAAGAGCAGAAAGGGAAATTAAATGCCTTTTGTACTGCAACTTAAATGGAGAAAGAATTTTTGTTAAAACATATGGGGATATCCTGTATAAAACAGGCATTCTAGATTCTAGCACAGCTGAGCAAGCTCAGGATGAATGTAATTAAGCCGAATAGTATATATTTATTTTTTTACCACATTTGTCATCAATATGTTGTCTCACTAAATCAAATGATGTGATGGAACAGTAAGAATAATGTGCTGTTACAGTGACCAGAGCAGGCATAGCAATATCATCAGGTTCTCACTGCTCTGTTTAATTGTTTATAAAAATTGCAGAGGTTCATCCACCAAGTTGCCACCAGGTTCTTCTTGCTGTTCCATTTGAGCTGCCGATTTTTCACATCATTTCCTCACCCCAAAACTTACACCCTTTTTTTTTCTGTTATGTGGACATGACTGTATTTGAGCATTTCAAAGTACACAAGGTTCATCATGCAGTCTGAATTCAGAATAACACACTAGACTGAAGTTGCTTAAGTGAAAATGTTCTTGGCAGAGCACTGGAAAGTATTAAAAAAATGCTTTTAAGGTAAGTTGAAGAACCAAAGTGAAACTTGAGGTGTCTGTTGAAAGAAAAAGCCATCAGTTGCAAGTATGCTTCCACTGTACAGCAGCATATCACACAACATGCATTTTAGTAGGAGAAAATATATCTTACTTGTAGTGTAGTTACAGGGTTTTTTGTTGAAGCTGGTAGTATCTCCAATGACTTTATCTACATTCCAAGTGCAAAACTCAGTCTACGATGACAACAGGAGATTCAAACTTCTCATGAAAAGATATCACAGTGGTCAGAGGAGGAAGAGGATGCAGAAGATAAGAAAAAGCTAGAGAAGCATAAATAGCATTTGGATCACAATTTCACATCATCTGTGAGGGCAAAACTTAAGCTTGAAAAGAGTTGAAGCTAGTGCTTTTATAAGTTAAAATATCTCTAAAATGACCAACAGCTATGCAGAGCCTGGTCCTTTTTTTTTTTTTTTTTTAATATAAGCACGTGCAACTGGGGTATATCCCATTTGTTACCTTTCAGATCTCTAAGGCAGCTTTGAAAATGGAGGCTGACATTTTCTCACTAGGATCTCACCTTGGCAGACTCTAAGCACTATATGACTGTTTAATCTAAAGGGCAACAAATCCTCACATTAAAATATCTGCCTCAAGACAAGGGGCAAAGAAAGTAAAAATCCCTTAGGCATCAACTCTCTCTGTCGGAAAGTTCATGAAATAAAGAAATGCAACATGGTGGCATTAAAGACAACGTGCTTCATACTTCCTGCACCGATGCGTTCCTTTCTTTATTTTGTTTAATCAGGCTTTCAGTGAGCTAAACTCCATCCAGACACCGTGTTTACGTAATTGCCTTGCAGTCCATGTGCAGCTTTACGGTCGCATGGTGACACTGAGAAAGGTCAGAAACTGTCCCCTTTCTGTGCATTATGAAGCATGCTTGTGACAGGCTGATTGTTGAACAATAGCACAAAGCCCAGGGACAAAGGAACTTGTGTTTGACAATCTGCTTCAAATGTGCCAACTTTTGATAGCAGCCTGTTCCTAAGGCTTCTCCAAATCTATCTTTCCTTGTGGAGTATGGCGGGGATTTCTCTGTGTTTTGTTTTCTTTGTTACTTTTATGAATGTCTTCTCAAACTGTCCATGGACTCTTCCACCTCCATCAAAGTATTGGCCTATCCTAGAGGAATTTCACATTCGTTAGAAATCCCACATCAGTGATTAGTGGATTACGTTGAGGTGCAGGGCTCTCCTCGGGGGTAGGCGTCATTGCTTAGTTTGTCAGAGTAAAGGAATTTGCCAAACACAGAAGCTGTATAAATGTTTTGGATACAGCACTTTAGTGATCTGGAGCACACATTCCAGGTAAAATGGAACAGGAAACTTTATTTACCTCTTGAAATTTGCCATTATATATAAAATGTAAATTCAGATGTTAAAAGTATGATTGCAAGATGTCAGACCACTACTTTTCCTGAATGCTTCTCATTTATTCTACAATATAGTGTCTATAGAATATATTATGGTGGATGTTAGATTTTTTTTATCTTTACCTGTTTTTTTTTTTGTTATATATATTGCATCAAGCTACCCCTTTTTCAACTAATGGCAAAACACCCACTATGTGTAATGGGATCAGATTTCCCACTCCCAATATTATTATGACCTTTTAGCGAGAGTAAAAGTCTTATCATCCATCATTGTGTAACTATAGCATGTGCCATATGACATGTTCTGTATCAAAAGATAGCTTATGAAATATATATATATATATTCACATATATACCTATCTCCCATGTATAATCCAGTATGGTTGTGACATGTGATAATATTAGTGAATGTTACAGGACAGTTCTTACATCACATTATTAAGTCATATTTGTAAATCTGTAACATGCAATAAAATAGCACATGTTACATCGAGAATTAAGTTCCACTTTCCATTTTACATATGGAATATGTATTTCTGGTCACAGTGCGTACGTTCTGTATGGTTCACTCATTCCTCTGTATAGTTCCACTATAAATGTCTGTATGAGCTGATGTATAAATCTCTAATGAGCCACTGTGGGCTGTGAAAGATGAGTTGTGGTAGTGTGAAAGGTGAACTGGCATGTTATGCAAAAGATTATAAGATAAATGAAGCTTAAATAATATTTTGAAATTCAACTGAACTTAGCTGTTTGTTTACATATGCTGGCCTACCGGGGAAGCAGTGTACAGTATTTTATAAATATTTTCCTATAGTAATCCGTTCTGTTGTTTCCAGTTTAAGTGATGCTATTCTAAAGTTGGGTATACACGTGTCCTAGGTATTGGATTATAGCACATTATTCTTTCACAATAACCGTGTGATATGACTGAGGTAGTTTCTCTTCCTTACAGTCCAGTCTTTTTTTGTGTCAATGAAAATGCATGCATTGTTCCATGAATTTCTTTGGACTACTATGAGACTTAACATTTTACTATTGCCTGCCTATAATGATGAATCCAGTTAGGAATGAATTCAAGCTTTTGGATGTTTACATTATTTTCCATTACGTTTGATCTTTAAGCAAAAGAAGCTAATTTTTTTTTATTATTTTTAAATGACAATTATATTTTATGAAATTGAGACATTTAATACAAAATGCGAACCTACAGCAGTTGTGAGACATTTGGCTCTCTCTTTTTTGGAAGAGACAAGGTGCTACATTACTGTTCTTAGCACAAGTGTCAGTTAACCAGTGGCAGTGAGGAGCTAATTTCAAATTATAATGAACTCTGAAAATGTCCAGTCATGCATATAAGGAAGTAACTATGGGTTCCAGATATAGGTTGCTTTTATTTTTTATTTTTTATTTTTCCATTTGTAGATTTCTAGTGAAAACAGATTTGTATCTTTGGTGGAACAGATACCTCTCTTTGTCTGGGGATAGATATCTTTGGTGAATTTTTTTGTAAGAGAAGAAAATTATTTGTTTCTTATAAACTGTCAGCTTTACAAGTAATTGCTCAAAGACTGCTGTTCGCAACACAAGGCCTTAGTCCAATGACTGCAGTTAGAGCAAACAAATATCTCTGTCCTGAAAGCAAAATTTATCAAGGGTATTAGTGTATAGTGAGCCAGTGAAACAAAATTTTCTCTAAACTCATGGTGCAAATTTTATAAACAAGAATAAAGGTCTTGTTATGTTGCTCAGGTTACATACTTAAGAGGATTCAATAACCACATGTAGGGAAAATGTGAACTTCTTCCTAGATTTCCCTAAAAGTACTTAAGCAGTTGTGATGTCTCTCCCCTGCTTAAATATAATAACACATTTGCATTTTTGCACAAACAAGCATATCAGTCTCAACAAAGACCACATTCTCAGTTTAGTTAAAAGATACCCAGCATAGATCATCTCTTTCAAAAGAAATGGAAACACTTTCTTGCATAAACTTTCCTTCATCCACCTCACGTAACAGGACAGTCCAAATCAGGCACAAGCAAAGGGTCTTTGCCGGGGTATCTGCTTAGCTAAGGAAACCCTCCAGTCTTCTACAGCAGATCCACTGGCCTGGCCACACTTGTGCACGCAAGCACCAGGGCTGAATTTGAAGAGACTGAGTTTCTGCAGACCCGTGAAAGCTACGATCTCAGCAGCTGGTCACAGGAGAACGCGGCAGGTCACGTCCTCCCCACCTCTCCAGGCTGGCCACAACTAGGGTCTCTCTGTTGCTGCTGCAACGCTGCAGAAAACCCCTTGATTTCAATACAGTTGCCCTGATTTTTGTCAGAGGACTGATTTGCTCTGCATTTCTAGCTATGTATTACTTTGAGTCATGACACATTAGCCTAAATCATCATCAAGTGGGCGGTCTAATGACTGAGCCATTGAGCCAGACTGGTTGTAAAACAGTCTCTGACCTTTTAATTTTTGCCTTATGCAATTCTTTTTTTCAGATCTATCATAAAGCCACAAAGTACTTATTTCAGAAAGCTATTAGGAAAAATATGTTAGATTATGAAAGTGCTGCTGTTTCTGCTGCAGGGAAGTGATAACTCTTGTTTATTTTATTATTTGGTAGGGAGGGGACAGAAGTGGGAATTGTCTGTGAAATGCAATGTTGTGCACAAGAGTATATTATGTTAAAGTTATATCCTTCTTCCACCCACCACTGCAGTTGTCGTACATGAGAGTCTGTATGCTGCTACTGCTGTCTGGAACAGTGTTTGCGATATAGTCTACTAATAGCTATTTAATAGTTTATTATTTGCGTTATCATTTGTAAGTGTATAACAATCATTTATAAAGGGAGAAAAATGATTAAATGCCATTTTAAACAAATTCCTACAACTATGAAGGTTTTCAAGTTTGATTTGTCTAAATGTATATCATTAGGGAAAATGATCCTTTCCAAAGGTCTACTGGATTCACAATGCACTTTTAGACTGTGTTTAGATATGTAACAAAAAGCAGAAGTCGGCAATTACTACCGTAGAACTTTCTGAAATTTCTGTAACAATTGTTTTGCAATAAAAAAGAAGATGTAGTTCAAAACGTGTACTGTTTACTGGTGCATTTATTTATGGTCATTTGCTTTCAAAGCAAGAATCAAATTAGCGCTGCTTTTGTTTAGAATCTCTTACTGCTTTCAGCATCTTATCAATACACTGGTAAAATATCCAATTATTATACTAGGTATTATTATTATATCTAATCTAATATTAATATATTATTAGGTATAATTATTATATCTAATTATTATGCTAGGTATATGCTCAAGCATGGCACCTTCTGTCCAAAGATTATTGCAGTGCTCTTGGCCCTGCAGTCAGTGTCGGTAGAAACTTTTATCCCATATGATTGTGCTGAACTTCTGGGCAGTCTGACCAATTTTCACCTCAGGCCTGATGTCATTCTGGTATCTGGTATCTGCAGCCAATACCAGGCTCCTGTTTGAACCAAGCCAGACAGACTTGGTGCTGTGCTTGTTTAAAAGGAGGGTTTGTTTCTGTTACCAACATCTCCCACTTCAGCAAGCAGGGAGACCTGAGCACTGAAGGCTGATTCTCTCCGAGTCATTCTTGCATAGACTCAGAGAACCACTCTCTTTTGTATGGGATTCTCCCCAGATGGGTATCATTAGAGACTCTTTTAACTAAAGAAGCTCTCCGTTTATAAAAACAAATGCCACCAACTAATGCACTAATATCTATGACCTCCTCTCACCCGATATCTCACCTTCCTCAAAAAAGGGTCCATTGTCTCCTTCTTCTTGCTACTCTAATAATGACCAGCTGTGATTCCTTCTCACAAAAGCATTTAAAAAAGACACTCACCCATTAAGCCAAGGTCAGGATCTGCTCCCTCTGCAAGTGCTTCTTCACTGAGACAATAGATAGTTTAGCTAAATGCAAAAGAAAATAAATATCCCATTGAATGAAAAGAGAATCTGTCTTTGCACAGATCAGTCATGCTTCAGGAGTGGAATGGCTCAGAGATGTGTTCTGTATTTCAAATTTCTGAGAAGGAAATGCTACATTCCTTAATGAGATTTTATGTAATCCTTTCTCAGGAACTGCCATTCAGGGAAGGCTACAGAGGCTTTGAAGCTTAAAAAAAAAAAAAAAAAAAAAAAAAAAAAAAAAGACACTATGCTAGACATTATTCATTATGTTTCTTTCCAGGTATCATTATATATCCATTTTCCCTAGAATTTTTCATGCTAATATGTTTCGCCTTGTAACCTCGACGCTGGTGGTCTGACCCTCCATGATGGTAGCCCCTGATTCATTATCCTCATGACTGAATACATCAAGAACTTAGAGAAATAATTTCATAAGCTCTCTGTCTTTGCATATCAGGCTTTTATTTCATGGTGTTTGTATTTCTAGCACAAACAAAAAATTAGAAGCCTTAATAATTTGATGATTTTGAAATTCTCAGATAACTGATTGTGGAAATAAATGTTATAAACCTTGTACATTTGGATTGTACACTTTGCTAATTATAATGACAAGCAGTATCAAAGAGTAGGTTACTGCAATGTGCCTGTAAGAAATAACAGTGGCACTCAGTGAAGGCTATGGTGGAATCACCATTTATGGTGATATATGGTGATATATGACAGGAATCACCTTGGTTAGTCACAATTTCAAAACAAGAGGTTTCACAGGTATTCAGGTGGTCAGCACAAGACCAATAAGCACCTACTTCCTTAACACACTTAAATCCTTGCTGCACCTTTCCCTGCTTGCACACATAGGCAAATGTTATACATCCATATGTGAACCATTGAGGCAGCCTGTGAAGAGGAAAAAAATATCCTCAAAAAATATATCAGTTTGCTTGGTTCAAAGTATGAAAGTCTAGGATTTTTTTAGCCATCTTGGAAGAATCCACATCAAAATTCTAAGGACATTGCAGAAAAAAAGTGAACAAGCTTTTTTTTCTTCTTCTAAAAACTCACAAAAATTCAACTCCTAATGTAGCATTTCGCTACTTTGTAATGAAAGCTTAGAATCTAAAAGTGCATCTTTTGCTAAAAAGCAAAGCTCCTGAAAATTTCAGTAAAAATTACTAGAAATGAAAATTACTTTTTTTTCAAATAGGTCTTTAAAAAAAATTAGTCACACACCTGAATTCAAACTCACTATTTGCTAAATTGCACTAACCGCACTATAATTCAAAAGAAGGTGCAAAGGAAGAAGTCCAGTTAAGAAAAATACGTATTCTGAAATTCTCATCAGTCTCACACTATGTGGCTCGCTCTGACTTCGCTCCCACAGCGGATGCTCAGGGAGCTCTACAATAGCTCTGAAATTAGCAATAGGGAGTTTTAATGACTCATTTCTCCTATGCTATCTATTTTACCAACACCATAGTGTGTTCCTCAGAAAATCATAACTTGGACACATAACTTACAGCAACAACGATTAATCTGGGTTTGCTATTGAATGAATTGCCGCCACCTCAGTGGGGCCGTTGAGTGGTTTTTGATGAGTATGTGAAAGGACAGTCTGTCTCTTTGCTCCAATCTTATCCAAGGCATGGTGAATAGCTGCCCAGTTGCAAGAACGAGCCAAAGATTCAGGAATGTGACCTGGTCCCCTTTTCCCCAGAAGATCATTTTCTCCCCAAAGCACTTTGGCTTTCTAACCAGGGCAGCTTGCTGCCACCTCCACCCCTGTTCGTCTTTGGCAGCCAGGGGCCTTGGGAAGGGCGCTACCATGCAGGGTCATTTCTTTCTCTTTTTCCTTCACACAGAGGTGTAGGTAGGGTCTACATTGGTACTGGAGGCATTAAATATTTTCTGAAGCCTTTATATACCTATTTGGATTGGCAAAAGAAAATGAACTACTTTACACCAAACATGATCTCTACTAAAATTGGGTGTTTGCAGGCAATAAGGTACTGTGGACTTTTATGGGAAAACAGGATGTCCTTTACTGCTGATACCAGTCACTGACTACTGATGGTGTTAGTAATTTTCAGGCATCTACTAAGATGTAGGGAATAGCACCTTCAGCCAAAAGTGTGCTCAGTTTGTCTCTCTAAAACCGTAATTCCTTCTTCTCCTTTTTCCAAATACTTAAATATTTTACAGGAAAAGTTTCAACAAGACAGACTCACAGTCCCCTTCTCTGAGGCTCCTCACTCCGCTGTGCAGGGTCACAGTGTATTGGCTGGAGTTTCACTGAATCGCTGAATGGTTAAGGTTGGAAAGAACCTCTAGAGATCATCTAGAAGGTTCATCTGGAAGGTAGGAGGTGTAGTTGTAGCAGAGGTGTAGCTTTTCCATCCTTTTCAAGAAGCCTGAAGATAGTAATTTGAGTTTCATGCTCAGTTTCCACTCTCAGCCAAGAATGATGTAGATTAAACTCCAGGGATGTCCACCTAGGTGTTCGTGTTGTGCAGGTCAGGCAAAGCAGATAAGCCAGTAAAATATGGATCAAAATGTGAGGCTGGCACCAAAGGCTCAGCTCTGAGTGCAACAACAATCATACATTAAAAACATATTAATGAAAGCTGCTAACACAAAGAGTTATGGCACTATTGAGACTTTCCATTGCAATTCTTTTTTTATGTAAATCTTTTACAAAATGCTTACTACAGTACAATACAAAATAACACACTGTATGTATTATTTGTCAAAATTGTTTTGATGATGCTTTCATGAAGAAGAAAGGACAAAGACCTTGCTTTGCTTCTGCTGCTTGGGGGAGTTTTAATGACAGGTCCTTTCTGTGCTATATCAAGTGCTATGTCTTTACCTGTTTTAATGGAAACTCTGATCTGACATAATGGAGGCATAGGACATGTTCTTCGTATTGGCTGCCGAAGTGCAGATAGAAACTAGCAACAAGTTTGCCACAGAGAAGGGCTTGCACATGGGCCATATAAGCTCCCGTTCCCATACTCTCCATGTCTCTTTAAAGCTTTAAAGATATACTCAGAGGTGATCCCTATGCCTCAAAAATATGTTATTAAGGAGAGGACTGCCTGAAGTGTTGGTTTAGTACAAAGCACTCAGAATATCTCTCTCGTATTGAATATATCTTAGCACCCTAGCTTTTGGCTATGTGGTACATCAAGTACTGATGCCTGTGAATCTAGGTAAGAGATGTGTTGGTCAGTCCCCCCTGTTTTCTGCTTATGTCGGAAGTGAAGGACGTTGAAAAGGTGAGCAGAATGTTACAGGAGAGCGTGTGTTCCCCATGATAGAGCAAAGATCTTCAAAGTATTTCAGGCCTTTTCCCATTGCTTCCTGTGCTTCCCCCCGCACCCGGCCGTGCCGGGAGGGGAGAGGCGCCGAGCGAGCGGAGCAGCGGCGCTCAAGCCGCGCTTCGCACCGCGCGCTGCGCCGCGGCCCCGCGCGCAGCCCCGCACGCCCCCAGCGC
>VZSV01000041.1:1531106-1546832 GCA_013398735.1 Nothocercus julius
GGGTGTCACTGTTTCCTCTCTCAGACCCAGCCACATAGACATATTTCTCTGGCTCTAAAAAATGGAATCGGGGTCCTTAAGCAGGGACATAGACCAAGCTTTGCAGCTTGCCCTGGGACTGTGGGCTGAAGAGGTCCTTTTTGCAAGAGCAGGAGATGCAGGAGCAGCTGGGGGCAAGCCCGCGTGTAACAGAGGTAGAACTGCAACCCAACCATTTCTCAAGGGACCCCCTTACACCTTGGCTGAGTTGCACTGGCAATGCAGATTGCAAACAGCAGCAGCCAGAAGTGGGCTGAATTAAACTCCTGGCACTCTACTCTGGATAGATCTAGCTCTGTGTAAAGTTAAGAGTTTTAAAAGGAGGTGTGGATGGAGTGATCAATGTATTTACATTATCCATGTTCACTACAGATTTTTACATTTCAGATTGAGAAGACTGCATAAATACCTCCTTACCTGCAAAGTATCTTCAACATGAAACTCAATTATATGAGGGGATTGTAAGATTATTTCTTATAAAAGGAAATGTCAAGTAATCTTATCACTGTTTAATTTTCCACAATTTTGCTAAATATTGAAATCGTTAAGGATGACATTTAAGGGTGAAAATGTAATATTTAAGTGTGGTTCCTGGTTGAAGGTAAATGTAATCATGGAAATGAATGAAAGTCTCATTCACATTTGAAAAAAAAGGGGGGGAAAAGTAACATACTTGTATTTGAATTTTCCCAGTTTACACTAAAATCAGTGTGCAGCAATGGCTTGATTTTAGCAGCTGAAACACATAAAGATCCAACACACATGGAGGACTGGTGAGGACTGGTTCACATCTGCAGCACCTGGAGGGCTGCAGGTCATTTTCGGTGGGACCATTAAGAGCACAAAGAGGCAGTTTGTCTCTCCCATCCCACAGTAAATCACCTCCCATGGCAGTAGCCTAGTGGGTAGTCAACACCGGTGCAGACGTCTACAGCTGAACATTTGAAGCTCGGAAGCACTAGACCTGTAGCAGTGCAGCCTCTGCAGCCTTGATTTGCTGCTGCAAACGGGGCCTGGGCACATAAAGCCAGGAAGGGGGAGCGGGAGGAAGCCTTGTCTTTGTGGAGCCAGTCCTTCGGCTGTGGGATCTTTGCAAGTGCGGTGAGATGGGGAGCAGCAGAAAGAGCCGTGGTGAGGGGAGGGAGAGGCACGCAGAGCTCTGGGGCTGTTAACCGGGATTCAAGGCTGTTAATCGGGATCGGGCTGTTAATCGGGATTCAAGGTCCCTGGGGAACTTAAAGGTGAGGTGATAGTTAGAGAGCTCCTAGATAGGGAAGCGAGGCTAAGGCTTTCTCGGGGCACAAGGTGAGAAGGGTCAGGCAGAGAAGAGGTTGCAGGTGGTGGGAAATCCTTCAGAGCTCAGAGCGCTTTTTACACACTGCATCATAGGAGGGGACACCAGTGTCATAACCGGCTGCTTCTCCTGCCGGTTGTTCAGAGCTGGCCTATTTTCAGCCTCCGGGGCTTGCAGAGCAAAATAAAAAAGGCAGAGGGGGAAACCTGTTTAATGATTTCTAAAGGGATTTCATACACCAGCTAAGCCCCTAGCTGTTTGGCAAAACCATGTTTAGAAAGTACTGGGTACATCTCCCCAGAGGGACTTTGGGAAAATACATGCACTTAGTAACTTTAGGCACTTCTTGCAACAGGCAGCAGTTGAGCACATTTATGAATCTAAATTTGGTGTTTAAAATGGCCATGATATCATGTGGTTTTTGAATACCCAGTGCTAAATCACCTTATCCTCCAGTTCCACATTTGTCAATTTAAGCGTTATACATGGGAGCTCACTGAACATTGTGAAAACATTAAAGATTTTAATCCTGCACTGTGGCAGCCTTTGAATTTTTTATAGGTATCTTGCGACATTCTTTCTACTCATGTCTCTTTAATGCAGTGCAAAAGGCAAGATGCAAGAAAACCTGATTATAGGATTCATCCAAACATTTCCCAGGCAGGGAGCACCTGAGCTATCACAAAGTTCCCAAGCTGATTTCTCTCAGGCTCTGAGCAGCGTGGGACCACCTTTCTACACCAGCCTCTGCGAGCCCTGGCACAGGCTGCCCAGGAGGTTGTGGAGATTCCACCCCTGGAGGTATGCGGAAGCCATTTGGACATGGAACTGGGCAGGGACCTGCTCTAGCTGACCCTGTTGGAGCAGGGCGGACTTGAACCAGATGATAAGTCCCTGCCAACCCGAACTATTCTGCAAGTCTATGACTCTGCATCCAGGAGGGGAAAAAAAAAAAAAAAAATGTCATGAAATCTTGGTGATCCCTTGGTGATAACTATCCAAAGGAAACCTTTGCAAACAGGTCTAAGTCCAACTCACAGCATTTTACAGCAGGAGTTCAAGTAGTCTAAAATACACTGGTTAATCAAAGCAAAGAATCAGGATGCAACTTCCAAAGCACTTCTATTCACTCCTGTTTACCACTCCTGTCTTTTTTCTTTTGCAATTGTGGTATTTTTAAAAAGCAGTACTAAGTACTCAGAAACACTGAGCAAGCGACACCTGCTGCACTGCTGTGAACTAGTTCCTGTTGCCACTGTGGTCGGCAGGAGAGCAGCCAGGGTTGACTGAAAATGGGGGCATGTGGAGGGCAAGCGCTACGGGCATACAAACAAGAAATAAACTTTGCAGAAGGTGACCCTCTGAGAGGCATGCTGAGATCAGAAGCAATATTTTATTACTTACATTGAATAAAACTTTCAGAAATAAACATCTCATAAACAACTGTCTTCATGTAGCAAAAGAAAAATCGGTGTTCCTGCTTTCTGGAAGGTAGATTTCATGAGAAACAGCCACTTTAAAGACTAAATTCTCACCTCAGTAAAGTTCGTAATTGGTCAGCTCTCTGCTCCAGTGAAGCAACCAAGTTGCTCAGACTGGACAGTTAAGTAACTCAAGGTAAAACTGACCTTACAAATGAAACTAGCCTGAGTGAGCCAGCAGTGGATAGTGTAATGAGCAATGTTGGCTTGGACCATCTAAACTTAAATGAATAGATTTCCTGAGAACTGCTTTGTTGCGAAGGGATGTATTAACCCAACTTTTCGTCCGGCTTTTTACAAAAACCTCATCTCTGCCCACTTTTCTTGTATGCTGCTGGTTAATTAATGATGTGGGCTGCAGTGATTCATCAGAATTTACATAGTAGTTTTATACAAGGTATTATCTCCTTTCAGAAAGGCAAGCCAACTCTGAGCTTCTTTTTAGAAGCTATTGTTAGAGTATCAGGGTGAAACATTGCCCCAGCCACCAGCACTACAGCCCCAGTAATTAAGGCTCTAAGAACAGGATTTATAATTGTCTTTTATTTCTGTCTTAGCAGCACACTGTGAGAATGTATTTCTATTACTGCCATTACTATTACTGATAGCCACGTTTTCAAATCTAACATCAATCTGCTAAAGCCCACCTATGCACGTAAATGATAGTGATTCATAGCTGGTGACTAGCTAGAGCCACTGCAATCAATGCAAAGTTAAGGCCATAAGTCCCTTTTATTCGCAGCTCCAGTCAATATTTTCATGTGATCTCCTCCAAAGTATCTTGGAAATAAAAAAATAGAACATTTACCTGTTGACATCTACTATACCACTGCTGTCATATACATATACATATACATATACACATACATATACATGGCACAAGGAGCCAGAAAGCCATGTGTGAGGCCAGCTCTGAGTGCAGAATGAACTCAGCTAGTGAGCCACCTCCTTTCCTGCCATAGACCTTCATGTGACCCAGGCCATGAGGGGAAATCATTAGCCAGCCCTTAAATGAAGCTGTAGCTGGGCACCATCCACTGCCTACTGCCTTCAGTTCAGCACAGCACTGCTCAAGGGCGAGTGTGGTGACTATCCACACCTCCCAGGCATCCCACAGCCCGCAATGAAACAGGTCAACACCAACAGCCCAACGTCATGACTCACCTAGCACATAGTGAGCAATGCAGGACACAGAGAGTCACCAAGGCGAGATTAAGTAAGCTGCAGAGCTTCAGCAGGTGACACTCTGCGGCCTTCACAGTCCATTTGCTATAAGCCGCATGGTTACCGCTGCCACAAAGGCATAAACACAGCATAACCCACCAGTCCCCGCCAGAGGGACAGTCACTTTGCGAAAGAAAAAATAAAAGAAAGAAAGTGCTGCTTGCTGGACTGAAAGCCCAGAGGCAGAAATGCAGATCTGTAACAAAAGGTTTAAGCACTTTCTAAGGAAGATGCTTTAACAAGCTGCAGCTTGGAGGTACATCTTGAGCAGTATACTAACTTCCACTGGCAGTTACCGTCCCATTGCTTCGGTGAGCTATCTTTGGGTCACAGACAGTCTTTGAAGCTAGTTTCCTACCATGCTGTTATTAAGATGCATTCATTTGTTCCAGAGCCACTAATATGAAGCTCTACTGTAATGTATTACAGGACCTCATTAAACAGATCGCTGATAGTCTTTCTTGGCATAGATTTATTTGGGTTTAGATGCACAGAAGGAGCACAGTTGTGTTGAGTACTTCTTAGGTCACTAACCATGTTGTCCACTGTGCCATATCTGATATGCATGTGGTCCCATGAGGTTTCTGATCTTTGTACCTTTTCTGTACAGATGGTGGATTATAAGCACCAGCTGAAAGGGTTGCATCGTTTTCAGATTCCCTGCAAGTTTCTGGTTTCATGCTAGAAAAATATTCCGAAGTGCCCTCTCTCTGGAAAGCATTGCAATGTTCATCCTTGTCTGCATCTTACCTGCCTTTGTTTAAAAAACAAACAAACAACAAAAAAGTTAGGTAATGTGATATGATAGATGATACAACTTAAGAACTTTTGCACTGTTTTTCAAAAAAGCACTAGAAAGTTAGGAAATAACTAAAAGACAGAAAAAGCAACACTTTTTTCTTTTTTAAAAAAGGAATCTTTACATAGTTGTATTTTTTAAACTTTTGACCATTTTTTTTTTAACATAGCAATTTGTATTGAGGAATTTCACCTTTGTTAGCAAATGTTTCAGGAACAAGTGTTAGAGTTCCCAGATTTACTTTCTGCTTGAACTATCTGTCAAATACCTGGAAAGATCTTCCTTGGTTTTTGACTGTTTGCAAGCAGTTTAATCTCCCTTGCCAGAGAAAAAGTCAACAGACCATTTTAGATTCTCTGATGAACAGACTGGAATATATCCAAATCCTTTTTTGGAAAATTAATTCTTGCATGAATCAATTGAATCTTACATCTGCAACTAGCACTTGAAATTTGATGCTTGAGCTAGGGCTTCAAGGAGACCTCACTTAGAATATTCAAGCACTTAGAGGTTTAGATGGCAAAAAAGAGCCAGTTTTCTCCTCCTTCAGGCCCAAGCAATCAGATGATAATATTTCTCTTCCTATTTCTAGTTAGGATAGATACTAGACTGTGCCACAGAACCAAACATGTTATCAAATGTTTAGATACCTAATTCTTCATGAATAGTTCAATATCAAAATCCTCAAAAAAACTGAGCTTTGCTCCTTTAGCCACATCTAAATTACCCAAGTTATTCAACCAAAAGGGTTACCAACTCAGAGTCAGTTTCTTAAACTGTAGATAGATATTTATTGACATTCTTAAACTATCTATTTAGCTCACTATGGGATCAGCACAATAAACCTGTTTTAATAAGATCAGTTCAGTGGTTCCAGCACAGTTTTCAGGTCTTTTAAAACTCCACGCAGTAAAATGAATACAAGACTTTCTTTTATTGTATTTTGAAGGTAGAGGAGATGGTACAGGGAACACTACTAACAAAAATTCTTCAGTTTCTTTATATCAAGCCTTAGTTTCTTTTCTATTCTATTTTAAAAGGAATAACTAAAGCAGCAACCAAAAGTTAACAATCAAAATGTAGCCTATGCAACCCCTTTGTGCAGAAAACTATATTTTTTTTATATATTCAAGTACAGATTTTCTCCACACCTCCACTCATAGGACTAGTTTGAATTAATGACCAGCTGCACTGTTTTCTCATCAGTCCATGCGTTTTCTACAGCTCTCCATTCACAGTCTGCTCTTGAAGACAAACTTAGTAATTTCAGCTTTTTATGTGTGTGTCTGTGTGTTAGTCATTGTGTTTTGCAAACATATGAATTAATTTATCTCCACAAGAACTTTGTCGTTATTCAATGCTGATAATCTCAATTTACAAAAGGGTTTGTAATTGTGAAAAACAAATTTGAAATACTTGCGATCCAAATTTCTAGAATATTTCATACTGCATCTTACTGACTGGAAATACTTTTATGGCTTTTTCTACAGCTGTAATCCTATATTACCCTTGCAAACGGTCTCAAGCCAAGTGAGGATTGAAAGGTTTGTTTGAAATGACTTAACTAAATCCCATGGAAGCTTTCTGGAAGAAGCAAGAATAAAATCCAGTCCTCCTGAGAAACCCTTATCCATCAGATCTTCTTCCTTTCCAAGAAATCCCCTGCCTCAGTCATGGCCACTGATTGGGAGTTTTTCACTGTGAATTACTTTGTGACAGCAAATGGCCTTTCAGAAAAAATCAGATATTCTTTAGGGGATATATATATATAAAAAAAAAAAAAAAAAAAAAAAAAGCAGTCTGCTGCCCCTGCCTGAGCATGCTGGCACCCACCTGCTCAGCTGCCAAGGCTGAGCTCTCCTGTAGCCTTCACCTCGTTGTGAGCCAGAGAGAGGGAGGGAAGTTTTGCAGCCCCTGCCTAGTGCCACTGAGGCTGGAAGGGCCTTGTCACCATCGGTATGTGACTGCAAGAAAAGTGTCAAAAGGAAGAGAAAATTCTATATCTGCTCCCCAATAACTCATTTTTTCTCAAAAAAAAAAATATACATATATTATCCCCATTTGAAAATAAAATTTACTTAAAAAAAAACACTAAAATTCAAATGCATATAAGGGGTTGTCAGATTCTAGTTAGCTTTATGTAGACTTCAGAAAGAGATAAAATATGATTCCTACAGGAAAAAAAAAAGACTTTCCTTTTTCGCACACCTCCTATTCATCCCTAAAGCAATTCCATCCTGTGCACTGACTGAGGCAAAATCCCATGGATAAGATGGCATGTAATCATATAATTAAAGACTGCCAAACACGCAAACCCCGGGAGTCTAATTGAAGTTACAGGGGAAACAGTGAAAGTATCATTTCCTGACTTCTGAACACGCAGTTTTGCAAGATTAATATTAATAGTTTGGGGTGTTTGCATTTTCTGCCTCGTGCGCAGTGCCGCTGGCTGCGGTTCAGAGCGCTGCAGCTCACCACTGCTTTGATTAGCAGGTAGCGAAACACCTGGGAGCGACCAGCATCACCTACACGGTCCAGCTCTCAGAAGGGTCCTTGGTCCTGCGGGAGAGGCTTTGCCCACACCGTTAGTACCAGCCCCTGTGCCAGGCGTGCTGCCAAGCGCTGTGTCGCCATCGGTTTCCTTGCCTCTCAAAATTCAGATCTTGTCTCCTCTGAATATTAAGCAGGCCTTGTCCTCCCCCTCGGATATAAAGGAAAATACTTAGGATGAAAGATTGGACTCTTGGTAATATTCTTTTTTTCTCAGTCTCTGGCTGCTTCCACAAATTGCTAAAAAATAAAGGCGTTGCTCACAGAAGGGTACATGCCCAGAAGATGTCTTAAATTCCTATCAATATATTTCATTTATTTTCAGTCGTATCATTCCTGACTTACCTTCAGGCAAAAATTAGACCAGTGTTTTAATCGGTGTGACACAGACTCTAAAAGGAAATTGACAACCTAAAGTCTGCTTGCTGAACTACTGAGACTAATTTCAGGGAATATCTGTCACTCCTCAGTGTCCCTTGCCCCAGTAGATCCACATAAAGTCTAGCACATTACCCTGAGTAAAAAGTCAAAGGGAAATTAATGTAGAGACTATACCTAACATACCTAACATAGAAATGTTAAAAAAAAAAAAAAAAAAGCAGTGTAGCTGCTGTGGCCACTGGGAGGATCTTGCCTTTTACCTACACTCACATGAAAAACAAGGTCAGACAGAAAATCTGACTTCCAAGCTGACTGTGACCTCTTTGATTTATGACCCAGTTTTAAAATAACAGCTCTTATCCGTCAGCAGAACAGGGGGTTGCACTCTCCTCCAGCCTCTCCAGTGCAGAACTAAGAACTTGGGCAGGAGGCGCCGCTGCGGACCGGAGCGGGAGGCGAGGGACCTTCTAGCCCCGCAAACCGCAGAGCCGCGCTGGCCGCAGGGACCCGCTGGCCGCAGGGACCCGCTGGCCTGCGCCTCGCCGCCCTGCGGGCTCGCGGCTGTGATTCAATACGAGAGGAGGCGCGGGTGCAGCGGGACCGCCACCACCACCCTGCTCGCTAGCTAATACATTGGCTTTCGTTTTCATGTCCCAACCTGCCCTCTGTTCCTCCGGCCAGCCCAGACACCGGCTTCCCTTGGACACTGCCTTTCTGTGCCAGGAAGGACTCCCGAGGGGTCTCATTACTCTGCTGTGGATCCCTTAAGTTTCTGTGTGCAGCTGGATGCCCGCAGAAAGCAGGCGGCCAGGTTGTGGTGGTGTGCATGGTGCTGTCAAGTCTCTTCCTTGCACCGCTCCCTACCTGCCTTTAAAATACACTACTGCCTTTAAAATGTCCTTGCTTTTTCCTTTCTAGCCGGTTCCTGCACGGTGCCCAGCACAGCCAGGTCCCGGGCCCTGCCTGGGGCTCCTTCTTCCTGCACCGACACAAGACAGCAGCGCATCCCGGGCCATCCCCAAGGGAATTCTGGAGGCAGCCCTAGCCCACGACGCCGACCTTGTTACATCCACCTGGGGTGGGTGAGCCGGGGTGAGCGACCTGGGCCTTGCTTTTGTCTCTGCGTGGCATTTTAAACAAATGGGGATTTCTGTTTTCCTTGTTCCGCAGCTCTCAGAGGAGTTCAGTACAGAGTGTCCCGTTCAAGCAGCACTGGAGAAACCTGGGAGATTTCAAAAAGAGACTTTGGCAGCAACAGATTAAAAAAAAAAAAAAAAAAGAAAAAAAAAGAATACTCCAATGTATCACAGTTAAGACATAAATCCATTAAACATCCTGTTATTTTTCCAGGCCTGCTTCGTCACTAGCTTTGTTTACAGAACGTATCTGGCTCATAGAAAAACTTTCTGTGCCTGTTGAAGAGGTCATAACTGTCCGTTTTTGTTCTTGGAAAGAAAATACAAAATTAGCTGCACTTTCAGGAACAAACATCCTTTCATGCACAACTGCAAATAATTACAAACTTTTGGACTGCACAACACAGCAGGAACGACAACAAAAACGGCCAAAGTCACTCTTTTGCTTTCTATTAACTTTTATTAACTACACCTTCTGTGAAGTTACCATAAAATAAAATGTCCTGGAAATTCCATCTGCCTAGTGTCACTGTAAAGGCATGATACAAATCCAGTAGCCAGACTTGTGCACTGTTAACATCTGTCTTGACCAAATTGTTTTTGAAAGTATTAAAACTTTTTCTGTGTGATCTATAGACAACACAGATTTTTACTAAAAAAAAAAAAAAAAAAAGAGTTCAAGATAATTGGAAAAAAAAATTGTTTAAGTTGCAGGCAATTAGGAAATAATTTTTTACATATATCACCCTGATAACCATGTCAAAGATTATAAATCTCTGCCATTAAACAGCTCTAGGTCAAAGTTCACTGAATGCCATAGACATGCAGGAGTGCTTGTGAAACAGGCTGACTAACTTGTGCCCAGGGTTTTCAAAAATAGACATTAGAATTCACGTTCAGGCATCTGAGTAAGCTCTTTGATTTGCACCGCCCCCACCACCAGCGTTTCCTACTGGTCTTTCTGCAGCCTCTTCTCAGAACGAAGAACTTGTCACAAGGAACTTCTGCCTTGCCACACTTGTTAAGTCTGGTTTCACAAGCATTTCACAGAATATATGTTATATATTCAACAAATCTGGCAGAGATGAAAAATGTCCTTATAGTCATATCCAGAAGTTTCAAGGAAACCCAGTGATAAGTGTATTCAGATGAAAACATTTATGTCAGAAAGCTTGCCAAGAAAATGTTATTTACCAGGGTTTTTTAAAGTGTGATTTGAACTTTCAGGCCACCAGGGACAGCAAGAGAAGCCTACTTGAAATTTCCACTCTAATTTAACATTTGAATAAAAATAAAATCCTTTTAAAATAGGATTACAAGCTCCAACACTTCAGTAGTACTGATCTGTCATTGTAAATATATGTAGCAGTTTGAAAACCAATACATGTATGAGTCAAGACACCCAGCATAAGAATCCAGAAAAACATCCTTTACTCTGATACATACTGTGATACCTTCATCACATGGGGTACCCATGTCTTCCCAAAATATTCGTGCATTCTCAGGTCACAGATTACATTCCCAGTATGAGTCATACCTTCTGCATGTGAAGAGCTGCCCGTAAGAAGGCCCTGCTCCAATTCAACTCGTTTTAAAGGGGCAAAAATCAGAGTGGCCTTTCATGGCATCCGCATTGCATACAGTTCAAGAGCTCCGTGCCTCCAGAGCCCTCCCAGTCCAACCAGAAGGCTCCCAGCAATAGTGAAACCCCTCCGCAGCACACCCTTGCAACACATGCTGTGGGGCAACGGGCTCCTCTACTTCCCGCTCTGCACTAGCAGGGTGCTTTGCTCACCCTTTGTGCCCTTTCCAAGGATCGCACCTACCACTTCCATTCAGCTCAGTGGAAGCCGTTTAAGCAAAGAGAAAACAGATTCCACCCTGCCAAATTCACAGTTGGCCTTGCAGGTGCCTCCTGTACTGGCTCTTCAACCAGGCCTTCCTTTTCTAAGTTAGTAGCTGGTAAAACCCCGCAGGAGAAGGAGTTGCAAACATTCTTTGCATTTTGACATTAAAAAAAAAAAAAAAGGTTCAAATATCACAAGCACAGTCTTTGGTCTCTCATCTTATAAAATCAGTCCATGAGCTGGCAGCGCAGTCAAAACCAGATCCACTCAGGTTGAGCTCCCCAACCTAGGCACGAACCTCTGTTTCAAATTTATTCAGGGATCAGAAGTTGAACACTGCTTCCTTTCAGCTCCTCTCCAACTATAACTTGGTGGTAGGTCCATTAGTGCTTGCTGAGTTAATTGCTGTAATACCTCAGCTTCCTCACACCATTTTTCTGTGTACTTAAAGGATAGACCGCAAGGGAGGTTTGCCTGCCTTGTGGGAAGAAGGAGAAGGAGACTTTAGCCAGACCTATACACTGTCAGCAAGGCTAAAGATCTGAAGATAAAGCTAAGGTCTAATGATGGCTGTAGGGCATGGGTGCAAGAGCCAGAGGACTACGGAATAAGCATATTAATGAGGATTAGTAAGCCATTCTGACAGGCTAATTACATAAGAAGGATTCATTAAGCCGTCAGTTATATTATTTCAAATAAATGTGTATGCAATATATGAAAATACATGTGCATCCTAGTATACAAACATAGAATATATATCTATTCAATGTACTAAGACACTGGCAACGTGCAATGGATATATTCCCCATTACAGCAATGAGCTTCCAGACTGCTAGGTTTTGATGAAACTTGATCCTTCAGCTCAAAGTGGAGGGATAAGAGCTGTAGGCAGTGGCCCAGGTGCCCTAGGGCCAACGAGGCTGCCCAGGCTGGCGGCACCAGGAAGAGCAGAGGAGACACGACGGGTGACGGGTGACGGGAGCGCTGCGCCCTGCCCGGGGGAGGGCGCGCGCGGCGAGGGCAGAGCCGCCCTCGTCCCCGGGCAGCGCCGGGGCCCACACGCCGAGCGCGCTCCTCCAGCATCCCCAGCATCCAAGCTCGCCCCAGGCGCTCCGCATCCGCAGGAGAGGGCTGCTGACAGCGCGCAGCACTTCCTCAGCAGGCGCAGGCGCGAGCCACAGCGCGCAAGAAAACGCAGCGACCTCCTCCTTGCTTTCCATCTCGGGAGCCGCAGCGGAAAGCGAGAGGCGGGAGCAGGCGTTGCTCTGCCGCTCTCACGGCTGTCTGGGAAGGTTCTCCTGATGCTGCTGTACACGGGACGCAGCAGGGCCCTCCCTCGCCCCTGCGGCTCCGGAGAGCAGCAGTTGTGGCCACCACGAGGATGATGAGCACCAGGGGTGCTCTCGCGCTGCCCGCCGGGCGAGATCTGCCCCTGCCCAGCCGGCAGCAGCACGGCCGCCCTGCCCCGGGAACGGTGACACCTCGCCCCGACCCGCCGCTGCACGGCGCTCTGCCTTCCGAGGCAAACCTGGCCCCTGGCAGATGCCTCTGCTGCTCTCTCCTTGCATCCCCTCAGTAGAGCACAGAGGCAAGACAACGGAAAATGGGGAAAATAAAGTTGAACGGGACTTTGGAACTGGAAGGCAGCCTGCCAAAATGGCAGAAAATAGTTGTAACGCTTCCCATTACGGCCTGATAAAACGGTACTGAAATAAAATCATGCAGAGTGAAATCTTCCACACTGCTGCATGCAGTGAGCCCAGAGCTGTTGGAGACCGACTGTCTAGTCCCACGGGTGCACAGAGAGAACCACAAACTGCTGGAAAGACCTGTTCCAAAAAGGAAAAAAAAAAAAAAAAGAGAGAGAGTTTTCTGTTACTCACGCAAAGGAATTCACTGGAAGGAGGTTCCATTTTCTCAGTAAACATGGGGTACCAGGTGACCTCAGAGAATAAAAACCAAGTCCTATGAATGTGAGTAGCTAGCAAATGGACTAACTGGGGATTAAATTAGTTGTGGTGAAGCTAATGGTCAGGTCAAAGGAAAATACTAAGACAAATGGACCATGAATAAAGAATATTAGGTCTTTATGGGGTCTATGAAAAATTGAAGTTCTAGAAGAATTAGCAAGTAGTCAAGAACTGAGTCTACACAACTTATTTGTGTAGTGGGACAAGACAGCAGACTAGAGGGGAAAGGGTAATTGCTGTCTCCTGGCACACATGTGAAGGAAATCTCTCTGATGCTGAAAGTGCTCACTGCAAATGATGTAAGTACCATGACCTTAATAAAAAAAAATGTTTTGCAAGGGCAAGACCCATTCTCAAAAGTAACAAAGAAACACACAGGAAAAAAAAAATAGAGTAAATACATGCACCTGGAAGGCAAATCTGTGATAATCATGGAGTTTAAAAAAAAGTCTTCTTAATAATAAAAATAGTATTCTACATTCAATAGATCTGAAAAATAAATGAATAAAAATGGAACTTCCTAAATAGCAGTGGCTTCAAGTGCAAAGTTATCACAATCAGTTTCTACAAGGATGTATATCATATAATCTTAGAATTCAAATCCCAACTTGTTTCACAAAGCAGCATAAAAAGCCATAACAAACCCCAACTCTTCAGTCCTTAGGTCAAGTCTATAGCTCTGTTAAGCACACTGACCCGTCTTACAACATATGGAAATTGTTAGATGCATTGGCCATAAAATCATGGAAGACAGGAAGCTGTGTTTGGAGCCAGGCAAGCAAGAGGCATTTGCAAACACTAAAAAGACAGGTGTGTCTTAAACCCTGCCTTTGTCCAATATAAATTCAACACTGCTTTGTACTGAGATCCCAAATTTACGGACTGGAGGCCGGTGTGTCTCACCAAAGAGCCTTATCCAGCCCATAGATTAGTTCTAAATAGGTCACTTCAAACATACATTAAATAGTTGGGGGAAAAAAAAAAGGGAGGGGTGGGGGGGCTGTCCCACCGCCCTTACCTCCAGTTCTCCACCTCTCTCACATGCCCTCCAGCGTTTTGACACAGCCGAAGCACTGGCTTGATCCAGTGACAAAACAACACAGAAAAGACTGCTTTTCAGCCAGATCAGCTCCATGATCCAAATCACCACCAAGCTGCATAGATACCAGAGCTGCAGTTAATGCATATATAATGCCTATACACAAGAGGGAGAACAAGGATGTTCTTTTTTGGGGAAGATCCTGAGCACAGATCGGTTTTGGTGACCGCAGGCGCAAAAGTCGCAGCGATGTCCTGGAGCACTGCACTTCTGGGGGCGCCTGCAACCTCGACCCATCCACCCGCTCACTGCGAAATTACCTTGCTCTGCCATGCAGTGGTAACTGCCCGTATCCCAGGCCCTGGCATGCTGCCTTCACAAAGCATCTCACCTCTCTTTCACAGAGAGGAAATGACCTTAGATAACTTCTGCACAGATCTTGGATAGCTACGGCGCAGCAGCTTTGCAAAGCACACGGGGGAGAGGACCAGCTTAGCTCTTATGGTCTGTGGATAAGATCGGACAGGCAGGGTCATGAAGCAGCCGTCCCCTGCTAAGAAGCAGAGGTGGGGGGCACTGCCAGGTGCTAATGGCTGAGACCAGCCATAAAACAGGGCAGCTGGAAGATAAGGGACAAAAGACAGGGAGGGGAGCATCAATGGACCTGGAACAATGAGGCAGACTTTGCTCTGGTGCAAAGAAAGCAGGGAAGACAGATCTGTCCCAGCAAGGCTCCCGACCAGAAGTCTCCTTCTCCAGCAGCTTAGGAACATGCAGGCATGGACAGCATGCACCCTCAACACCCCCATGCCCTGCAGACTGCAGCAAGACAACCCCATGCCCAACATGCAACCTGAAGCCCTGAGCTTCCCTTCTCCCTGTCCAAGGGCTGTTCTACCCCACAGGGCAGACACAAGGAGCTGCAGATGACAGATCTGAACAATGAGGCCAAGAGGGCACGGCTGCCTCACTGCATTACCCAATAGCTGGGGTAATATAGTAGTAAAACAAGACAGAAAAAATATATATATCTATATCAAAACTCACTGGGATTGACAAGCAGACTGCAAGAGGGTGCATCATTTTGCTATTGAACAGGCTACAAAAAAATGTTCTTAAAGGATTTGATTAGGTGCTTAATGGCCTGGAACACACTAAGGATATAACATATCATTGTGAAATAAATCCCAACTTGCTGCCAAAAAATGTATGCAGATGGCATCCAGTCAGCACCAAGAAATAAATTAGAAGTTAGTTAAACCAGACAAGGTGGTGAGATTAGCTATTGTGAAGAATATACAGACAGGTTAACTCTATGTTCTCCACAATGAAGTTAGGTGAAAGGCAGAAGGTCTTTCATAAGCTATGCAAGTCTGATGTTTGCATGAAATACAAGAAAGTATACAGAAAGGTCACCCAAACCATGTGAGATCACAGTCCTTTTTGGTCCGGGATGGGCATGGGCATGATTGCATTGAATAAGAAAATCTCCCAAGCCAGCTGCTAATCCAGCTGCTCCCTCTAACGAGGGCAATGCAGCAGCTCTGAACAGGTGTGGGATAACAAGGCTCCTGCGTTGCAGCCTGCCAACACGGTCACCTGTTGCAGACTACGACTGCTCGAGCTATTTGGCTGTAAAATGGTGTTTCAGTTCAGCCAGCCCCACGCAGCCTTGTCCAGACACCACCATGGTGGCACAAAACTTCTGAGAGCCACCAGCTATAGAAGACACACTCTTAAAAAAAGAAAGAAAGGAAGAAAGAAAGGAAGAAAGGGAAAGAAAGAGAGAGAGAAATAAAAGCTTGCATGGGGGTGAAGTGAGGTGATCCTCAAACCTTTGGCCTTTTATCTGGTGAAGTCGGACACACTTTCAATTTCTCTGGGCAAAAGAACTGAAGTACAATGTGAGGAGCAGGGGGGAAGAGACACAGCACAGTAAAAGTACTTGTTTAACAGTGGCAGGCAC
>VZSV01000041.1:1584444-1599555 GCA_013398735.1 Nothocercus julius
AAAAGCAAATGTTGTTTTGAATAATTGGAATCGGAGACTGGTCGTGAAAACCAATCTGGATGTTTATAAAAATGCTGCTGTGTGTGTGGAGATCCGTGGGCTGAGTGTAGCAGGGGCCAGCTCGGAGGATCTCGGTGCTGCGCACTGTTGGATCTGGGTGCTGTTTTTCTGCTTTTCCCAGGTATTCTCGCCCTTCCTCCTGCCGCTCGTGCAGGAGACCACGGACCGTGGGGTCAGCGTCGCCTCGCGGCGTGCGCTGCCCCCCGGGCTGTTGCTCCTCGCTGCCCCGTGGCTTGTGGAGCTCAGCCTCGCGCTCCCGCTGGACCCATGCAGCTTCCCCAGAGCTAACGGTGCTCCAGCTGCCTCCGCCTGCCCTCCACGGGCTTGGAAGGACTCGCTCGCGCAAGGAGGAGACCTCGGAGGAGGGAGGGAGGGAGGACATGCGGTGGTCTTGACTCGCTGCCGTGTCGGTCCCTCTGGACGAGCGCTCGGCCTCCACGCGCACCGAGTGACTCGGGCGGTTCGTGCGCCGCGCTGGGCTGTGACTGCGAGGCCCGCACCCTCGGCCAAGGGAATCCTGGCCCTCCGGAAGGGCGGGCAGAGGCAGAGGCTGGGATGGTGCCACCTGCACCTAGAGCACCGTGTGGGAGCGCACACCAGCTTTGGACGGGCGTGCTCCTCTGAAGTGGGGTGGTTGCTTCTATGCCCAGGTGTGGGAGCTTTCTGTGCTGAGGCGGAAATGTCAAAAGACAAAATGCAGGAAACTCAGCACAGTTTTCTGTTCTTGCTCCCTCATTTTTTGGAATGCAAAGATGCAGGACTGAGACATTTAGTTTGTTCTCCTACAATCCCTTGATACAGCACTTTTCACAGATTTCCTATAAAAACATTTTTGTCTTCAGAGATCTTGAAAAGCTATCCCTAGTGCAGACAAGGCTTTAGCCTTTGGAAGATGTTTCCAACCACTGAGACCTAAGAGACACTGCAGAGTAGCTCTCACACGGATGATGGAGATCGTGGTTGGTCTGGACACGACACACATAGAGCAGAAACATTCCAGCAGTGCTGGCACGAAGACTTCATCTAGGGAGTGAGGAGGTAAGTGGGACCCCGAGCACAAACACACTGATTTGCAGAGCGTGGTGGCTACAAGGACTTGTTTTCACTCCTTCTCTACTAAGGGGAGAAGAAAGGCAACATGACAAGCAATGCCGTAAGAGTTCAGTTTAATGTGTGCAGAAAACCACATTCAAGGATGAATCCTACCTCCTGAGGTGACTTTCAGTCCTACCAGAGTCTAAAACACACGGTATTCAGCACGCACTCAGAGACAAGGAGTTAGGGAGGTTTCCTTCTTCATCCGAACTTCACAACAGCTGCTGCCTTCCCAAGGGCTTTCGCGCTTTCCCAATTCTCTTTGACAAAACCTCTTCCATGTTGAGCTCCCCACATCTCACAGGCGTTCTGACAAACCACAACAACTTAATGCAAAGTCGCAGCCGTCAGGACCACGTACGTACCAAAGCCCACTTCAGGCGGTGGCCTTAGAGCAAAGAAGGTTTCCTAGTGGCAGGAATGGTGCAATTATAGTGCTCTGAGTGTCACCATCAGCTGAAACCTGCCTTGGCCATTAGGGTATCTCAACAGATACTGTAGAACATTCCCCCTTTCAAAAAAGGGAACTTTTGATTCACGTCATTTCTAGTCCTTAGTAAGTACTTATTTATGAGTTGTTACACACTGCATTTTTCCAGTTTATGTATCTGCATATGGAGCTCTTCTACTCCTTTGGGGGAAGAGGAATCAGAGCTCCTGTTGCTTTCAGTGCCTATTTTTGAAGTAGCTGCAATAGTTTGTTTTTTTATCAGTGTGCAGCCCTCAACTTACAACAGATAAACACTCCGTTATTTTTCATATCAAAAGCCCTCAGCTCCTGTTTCAGCATCATCTGCTGCCTCATAGGCCATGCGATGCCAGTCAAAGCAGAACCTGTATGTCTGCATTGCTGAACAGAAGCTACAAGGGAAACGGAGCATCTGAATTACAGGACGAGTAGGTAAGACAACTTACCATCCTTTCATATGAACCTGGAGATCCAAACAAAACCCTGATGGCGTGGAGAAGATGCAGAGGAAGAAACCAAAGGGTACTGACTGCATCAAACATCTCCTCATCTTTAGCTAGTGGTATGCAAAGAAAAGGGAGATGAAGTTACATCAGGGCACCCAATACAGAACATACGTAGGGTTTGGGCTCTTCCGCTGTTCAGCACAGGGGCCTTGGGTGGTGTTTCCAAATGGAAAGCACCCCGGGAGGCTACGAAAAGCCGTGTATAACTGCTCAGTCAAAATCACAAGCACAGCAAAGCTGTGGTCATGCTGTTAATATAGACAGTGTTGGTGGCAGATCTTTGCCCCTGCTTTACTGGATCCTGGGAAGATGAACCAGGCCTTCCTTTGAAGCTGAGCTACCTACAACTCTCACAGGCAGTGAATTATTTTTCTCAGAGGTATGTACTTTTAACTGAAACATTTAAAGTCTGACAGCTTTCCTGTAAACTCCTTTACAATGACATAAGATATATCCTCCCAGTATAACATATGCCAATAATTTTACATGAGTAAATTGGTCTAAGGCATAATTGATGTGTATGGAGCTGCATACACACTGCAGCCGGTACCACTTCAATTATCCTGGCATCAGACCAGTACGTTTTATAGCACAAAGCGTATTCTGAGCAGTGCAAGGGTGCTGACCAGAAAAGCAGTGCAGTCCCCTCAGAAGCAGGTACAAGGGGATCTGGATTCGCAGGCACTGGGACCCACAGAACACGCTGCAGCACCCGTCGCTTTGGGCATGAACAAATACTGAAGCATCGCTGCAGCAGCGCAGGGGGGCCGATGCTGCCGCGGCGTGTGGCACCGCATCCCCTTCTGCTCTCTTTACTACCACCTGATTTGGATTCACTTCATGCTCGAGGTTCTTAATTCTTGAGGAAGAAAATAAAACAAAACTTTGCTTTCTGTGACAGAGCTAGTCCAAGACCCTGATGGAGGTAAAAGAGCATTAAGGGATTGCAATCAAGATCAAGAAACACAATGTTCACAGCCTACAGCTCTGTTTGCAGTCTGGTGCGGGGGGGAATCTGAAGATGTTTGTAAGGTCTCTTCCTAGATCTGCTGTGTTTGCTCCTTGCCTCTTCCTTACGGACACAGAAAGCAGCAAATGTTCCTTCCCACCAGCAGGTGGAGGAAGGAAGATGGGTTTCTCTTCTGCTGAAAACATGAATTCTTCAGACTGGCCAGGTCTCGCAAGGATACCTGCCCCTCCAACACTATTTACCAAACAACACTCCAGCTCACAAGGGTCTGCTAAATAGCACCAAGTTTAGAATACCCTGGTATAGCTTTTTTCCCTCTGCTCATCTTCAGTCCACACGCTTATTTATTTTTACTACAGTTTTCCTCCGGACTTTCTCCCCAGATGTCTATTCATGTACTCTTTCCTCTTTAAATGTCACACTCCCAACCACATTAAAGCACGCATTCATTTGACCCATCCACACCGTACGTTACCTCTACCGTGCACTGTTCTTCTCCAAGGCTCCGCGCCATCTCCTGCAACCTCCTTTCGCTTAACATCTGCCCTTCCGCTCCTGCTTCTAGCAACGCCAGCTTTGCCCACTGTCACCCACACCCTCCCGCCCGGAGGGGCTTTCCGGCCGAGGCGGGAGGGCCGGGTACCCCGGGGGAGCGCGCGGGGAGGAGCAGGGCTGGCAGGCGGGCTGCTGCACCCGCCGTGTGCCGCTGCCCCTGCTCAGCTTCGGCGTCTGCCACGGTGGCCCCGGCTTCTCTTAGAGCGGAGGAGGGTTTAACTCTCTTCTCCTCCCCTCCTCCCCCCAAGTTCAGATGGGGAAAGGTGCTTCTGTAACAAAGAGTTACAGAGAATTTTCATTTTGGATGCTTTGTTTCAGTGACTCGTAACCAGAAAGGGTGCATTTGGCTCTGTGCATTTATGGTGAAGCTTGAGCACCAAGGTTGCTCCTTATCACACTGGCTGCCCCACCAGGCACCTTTGCTCAGGCAGCGCCGCTTAAAGCGGAAAAACCGCCCGCCACTAAGGACAGGGCGGGCAGGAGGGTGCACCTAGCACCAGCGCAGCTCCGCAGGACTGCAAAACCCCTCGGTGCGGAACCGAGCCGGCAGAGCTCCTCAGCCCAGCCCCTCGGGGGAGGCCGCGGTGCCGACGGCCGCGGGGCGCAGGAGCCGCGCGGGCCCGGGGCCTCCCTCAGCTGCTCCCGGGGCTGCGCGCGACCGGTGACGCCACCAGCAGAGCCCCCTCCTCGCTCCAGCCCACGCCGAGACCGCCCCGCTACCCAAGCCAGCAGCACGGGCAGCTCGCACGGCTTCAGCCAACGCACCGAGCGACACGCACGTGCCTGCAAAAGCGAGTGGGAGCTGCCTCACCTCACACACGTGCTTGATCTCACACTTTATTTCCTTTCTAGAAAACATACGGAAAAGGCGCTGGATCTGGGCAAGGCTATATTAACACTTACTACTAAAATATAATGAGGAAAATAAAGGGCTGAGGAAACAAACAAGCAACCACAGCCTCATGAAAGAAACCTTAAGGCCATTTCTACAAAGTATATGAAAAGGCATTCGAAGTCTAGAAAGGAAGTATCAGCTGAATTGCTTAGTAATGAAAAGTGGATAGGCAGGTCAGAACAATGAACAAAGCCTCCCATAGCGCTAATCCACTTCATCCAACCTGCTCTCAGACCTCGCGCGGATGCACGTTCCGGCCCCGCCGGAATCCCACCCGCAGCAAAGCCGCCCGCGCCGCTCATCGCCCCCAGCCCCAGCAAGAGCTCCAGCCTGCAGTAGCCTGAGCCCTCTCTCGCATCCCCGCTCCGGCTCCTGAGCCCTCTCCCGCATCCCCGCTCCAGCCCCTCGGCCCTCTCCCGCATCCCCGCTCCGGCCCCTGAGCCCTCTCCCGCATCCCCGCTCCGGCCCCTCGGCCCTCTCCCGCATCCCCGCTCCGGCCCCTCGGCCCTCTCCCGCATCCCCGCTCCGGCCCCTGAGCCCTCTCCCGCATCCCCGCTCGAGCAGCAGCCCCTCAGCCTCTGCCGTGTTCCCGCTCCAGCGGCAGCCGGCGGCCGCCCCTCAGCATCCCCGCGCGCTGCTCCCTAGGCACACGGACAGCGGGCCGCTCACCACTGGGCGGCTCCCTCACCTGCAGGCGCCACCTGCATCCCGTCTTTCCTGGCTAACAGCCCTGCTCTGTCATGGGGTGCCGCAAAGGTGAAACTCGGGTTACATTTCAGCTCTCAGGAACAGCCACAGTCCTCCCATTTCCCTACTTTTGAGAGGTCTTGTCTAGCCTGCAGTAAAAGCAGATACTAATGTGTGTTTAACCTTAGCTGCCACCCACGTCCCCCTCCTCACAATTACACCAAAATTAACCCCATGCGCTTTTGTAGCGAGTGTCCCCGAGGGGCTGGGTGGAAGCAAATAAAAAACGCCATGCCGGGGAGCTGTGCGGAAGCCGTCAGCACCCCAAGGGTGCCGCACGCAGCTAAGGAATGACAGACTCGCTGGGCTCCACTCAGTGCCGTAGCGGGGTCTGCACGGTCCAACCCAGCACCCTGCGTGACAGACTCACTGCACGCCAAACACTCCAAGGGGAGCAAGGAGGCGCCTGCCCGGGAAGCACCACGTTCCCGACAGGAACACGCGTACGGGAGGCACCCACCTGTGCTTACAGCCTGCTTGCCATTAGCAAAGTGAGGGTTTTTCCCCCTTTTCCCCCCAGCCCAGGAAGGTGTTAACAGACAGAGCTTTGCTGCCCGTCGCGTTGGCTGCAGGGAAGCAGGGAGCGACAGCGTCACACGCGGCTGTCACTGCGGCTGTCACACGCGGCAGTGACGGCCAAGGGGGAAAGGCAGCGCTCAGGGCCCCCATGGCCCCGTGCGGCGCGGCAGCCGTGCACCCGCAAGCACCCTCTGAAGCAGCAAGTGCACCACCGAGAGGAAAACACAGGATGCCAACACTGGGAGGAAGAGGCAGGTTTACAGTACGTATCGCAGCCTGGATCACAAGGGAGAACAAACAAACAAACAACCCACCAAAACTCCAGGACAAAATCCTGCAAACTCCCAACACAGCAGTATGAAGCAGAGATGCTGTACAGACAGCGAAAAACTGACCATTCATTAACCCTACAGGTTCAGGGCTCCTACAAGCCAAATATTTCGAAGGTCAACACACTCATTTGAAAGAGATCTTGCAGTGCAGCTCACAGACTTGAGCTTCTGCAAACCTCAGTTAAGTCCAGAAGACTCTTCCTGCCCACTCAGTCTCTGGACTAGAGCCCGAGTTTCCGCTCTCACTTAGTTCTTCTGTCAAATATTTGTGTATGGACACTAATCCTCATGGAACTAATTCCAGGAACTCGTTTCAGAGCAGGACAGAGCTCCATTGATCACAGCGGTCACTGCTCTGCCTGTGACGTGGGAAGCTGTAGTTCCCTATCCCTTAAAGGCTCCTTTATCTAAAACAGGAACTAAAGTTATTTCTTTCAATTCTAATCTTTGAAACCTTTTGCAACCTAGCTATTGGCACGGGGATTCTTGTTCTCTTTTCAACATATCATCTTCATGTTAAAAGACAGACATATATGTTCTAGCGGCAAAGTTCACTGATAGAAAGCTGTCAAGTAAAACTCTCACCCAAAATCAAAAGGATGCCAAATTTTCCATGAAATTCTATCACGGGCGTTTTCCAGTGAAAATGAGGATGCTGCTGCATATTGGCAGTATTCTGGGAGACACTACCCTTTACATACAGGTGATAGTTTCAATTTCTTTACAAAACATATTCTTCACAATTCAGTACTAAGTTCAAAAGAAATGTGATAGTTAAATGAGTAACTGGTATTTTGTTTTAGGCATTAGTGTTCTACAGATAACATCTACTTTCAAATATTTAACACCTGTAACCAAAATCCATTAGTAGATTTTTATGGCTATCTGTCAAACAGCTATTGCGTCTGCAAACACTCCACTGTAATTCAAGCCTTGCAGGTTAAAACCAGGAGGCTTTTACATGTGAAATCAACAGGAATATTTTTTCCATCTATCAGCAAAAACGTTATCAGGTCTTATTTATGAAAAAAAAAAAAAAAGTTACATATTGCGCAGCTTTATTTCTACAAGCTATCTCCTTCTTTCAAAAAAATCCTACTCCTATGTTCTGCTGTTGGGGGTGGTGGTGAAAAAATTCTCCCAGGAATAGAAATAGGAGCACTGGCTCAAAAATAAGTAAAAATAATTAAGTGCTTTACTATAGAAGAGTGTACTCCTTATATTTTCACAAAAGAAAAAAAGCAAAGAACAGTTACTTACAAACCACTCCAGCTTCAAACATCACTCATTCATTCAGAAAGTTTCTTTTTCAATAGGAAAAGTTTGCAATACGCCCTTAACCCTCTGAGTAAGAACACTTTTTACTAAAAGTAAATCCAATTTTCTGGGGAAAACCAACAAACAAAAAACAGTCAAAGAACTAGCCTAAAGTAATCTAGAAAAAACAACTATATTTCTGATGTTACATGCTTACATTGGAGGAGCCCTTACAGATAAGATAGAAGAAGCAACCTTTTTATTTAAAACTACTGCTGAGGGCAATAAGTTTCTTTGAAAAAAGGGCACTGAAAAGGATTTGGGGAAAAAAACACTTGTTTCATTTTTTTTTACGTTTTACACAAGAACGAAAGCTCTTAATCATCTGTTCTTCATAAGTTCTCATCTTTTACAATTTTCAAGTTGCAAATGCCAAGTATTCCAGAAAGGTTCTACCAAAAGATTACATTATATACACACACACAAACATATATACACATATATGTCAGTATCATTGTTCGTCCACCCTTCCAACTCGCCGCCGTCGCCTGCAGAAAGCCTTTAAGTTCCATTTGTTTGTTTCCATCATAAAAGGCCCGTTGTAGACAAACAACACTGTCATCTTATCATTGTAAGTCAGATTCTGCAAGAGCTAGGGAAAAACACAGTAAAAATAAGCAGAAGTTGTTTACGTGTTGCCCATTATTTAAAGATCATGAAGGTGGTCTACATAAAGCATTAGACCTCAAAAAGTCAATATAGCAAGATCAATTTTATATTCTTTCAGAATTCATTCCTGCAAGCATCCAAAGAAACTCTATTCCTCCCTCAGGCAATCCATTTTAACGCACTACTGTTCTTACTATGGCAAATTTTGTCTTCATATCTGATCTGTACCTTTGCTCCAAATGATGTTATTTTAGGGGGAGAAGGGGGAGATATTTGGCCACAGTTGTTATGTCTCTCTTCAGTCTCGTTCTCCTCTGAGCTAAGTGAATTCCTCAGCGGAAGCCAAGCTCTCAGACCTTCTGAGGCGGCACTGTTGTCTCCTGGAGTGTCCCCATCCCATGGGCTATCTTTCTCATGCGTGATAGCCAAAACTGAACATTCTTACCCTAGTCAAGGTCTCGTAAGCAGCAAGCTCAGCAAACCAACAAACTTCATGTATCTTGCAAGCTATATGCCACTTGTACCACTAAGCACAGCAGTTTACTTGCAACTTATGCTCAACTTGGGATCTGCTATGATTTTCTCCCCCCCAGTCATTTAGGCATTTTATTCCCTAGTCCAGATGTTGTTGATTACTTCCATTTAAATATCGAGACCTATGCTTGTCCCTGCTGAAACGCATCCTGTTTTCAAATAAAATTATCTAATCTAAGATTGTTTTGAATTCTAATCTTGCTTTACAGCAAAGCTGCAATCACCCCCAACATGGTGGTTATTTGCAAGTTTAATAAGCATACTCTATTTCTTCATAGACTGGTATTAGAAACACTGATTTTCAAAGCAAAGAATTGCTCCTCAAGAACACATTAAGTTCATCTGTTCATTTTGACAGTGAATCATGACTATTCAGAAAACAATTTTCCTAATCAACCCTACTGCATATGAATCCATACCCTTTCCTTCTGAAATTTGCTTAACTGAGTATCCAGGAAAAGTGTCAAAAAAACGTACCAAAAATACCAAGATAACAGCTCCTCCTGCACGCACAGCATACATAAAAGGAATTTAGATTAATGTGACAATTTGTTGCCTTATGCCATCTCTCACTTTCTAATAAGGGATTACACATGACTAAGGCTCCAGTAATTTTTCCAGGAACTATAAGTCAGTCACTGGAACCACAGGGTCTAAACTTTCTCCTCAGCTTGTTCTCAGCAGTCTTTTAATTACCTGCTGATGCAGCTCACCTGAACCACCTCATCAGTTAATATGAAGCCCATAATCAGCTTAATACAATGCGCACACTCAGTAGGGTTCTTTGTGGTAGCCCGTTACAGCCTCACCAGAGGTTACTGTGCTAATGACCTACTTGTGGCTGATCTTAGTGAACAGTGAAAGGCCCCTCAGACAAACAAACAATCTTCAGCCATCTCTTGCTGCTGAATAATGTTCTGACATAGTCCTTGATCTTCCTCTTATCATAAATGATAAATGGAACTTTTTTTTTAAACCTGTAATTTCTCGTTTCTTGCTTCTCATTTTCATTTCAGGCTCTCTGCTTAGCACTGCACGCTTTATTTTCTTCTTTATCTAGTCTTAATAATTTAACAGTGAATGGAACTTTTAAAACTGACTTTCCTATTATGTATCACAAAAATATGCCATTTCCTATCACGTACCTTTGGTGTAATAAAGAAGTACTGAGATGTACTTTCTTTACAAGCAGTTTTCACAACCATTTCAAAAACTCTTCTCTCATTGACTGGATCCATTCCCTTAAAAAAGGAAAAAAAAAAATTCCCTCAAATATTTCATAAGCATTTGTATTTAACAAGACTATTTTGCAGTATTGATTCTTACCTGATTTATTTCATCTACAACCCTAAAAGGACATCTGTTGAGTTCCTGCAGGGCCATCAGGTACAACATAGTTGAAACACTTTTCTCACCTCCACTCTGATGATAGGGAGTCAGTTCATGGAGTTCAGTGCTACTACGAAATTTGACTCTAATGCGAATCCCATATTTGTCATACTCCTCCTATAAAAATAGAGCTTGTTTCATATGAAAAACATAAATGAAAGGAAATCTACATTCTACAAGTGTCTACTAACTACTCAAGGTCAACCTAATATTGATATATTTTCTCAATTTCATAAGGTTTCCTAGACTTTGATCTGTTTTTAGATAGACAATCTTTACCATGTCACTCCCCACAAAAATGATTTACTTATTTCTGAATCCCTTGTAAGAAAGACTTCAGAGTCATTAAGGACCCAACAACAAATAAATGTCTCAGCTAGAAAAAGAGGAGAAAGTAACACCAGTAGAAATTACACTGATTCAAGAAATGCATCAGGGTGCGTATTAGCTTGAACAGCGGGGAGGGGATAGCCACGAAAAAAAAAAGGCTCCCACGGAAACATCTGATACTTTCCAAATGCAAGCACGCCAGTTAAATCCTTCTGAAACTTTATTCCAAAATAGGATGAGAAGCTACACTTCCTCCACTAGTAGATCAGATAGAAAACCCCTATAAAATCCACCACGACAGCCATTTCCATGCGTTAGGGGTCAGGAAAAACACATACAGGGATTCTGGTTCTGACCTCCCCTTTAATACAAGTTTGACGCTCAAGAATGGCCTGAGCTCACAAGGTACCAGAGTGTGGACAACAGTTTTGTGTTTGTATCTTGACAGCCACAGCTGAAAACCAGGAACCTAAGCTGCAAAACCATGGCATGTACTTTCAAAACAAACTAACGCTGTTCGGCTGACCTTTCTGAAGGGGGTAATTTGCCAACAGGAGCTACTGAAAGACTCCCCAGAGATAACAGCACTGTCACTTAGATGGACTCTTCCCATTTGAGTAGGATTTGGTACTTGATTGCCAGCTCAGTCTCAAAAGACCCACAGTCTCACTTGCTTATGAACAGCAACACTTCAAATATCAACGTAAAAAATGTCCACGCATTTATGACTTCATTACCATTTGTTCTGAACAGAAATTTACAGATCTTTTGCTATACTCTTTGGAAAATGTCTCAGCTTCCTGTGAGATACCAAGAACATGAGCACTTCACATAAAGAGAAATACAAGACAGGTCCCTAGGGCTTCTAGGTCAATGGTAACTTCAGATGCACTGACACAGGCTGCAAAGCAGGCCAGGAGAAGCACACAGTCATAGCCTGGCTGAACATCCAGTGAGGAACATCTGGGCTCCGTGGGAGTCACAACGGTAGCATAAAGTTGGGACTTTGTTGACAGCTTGCTGGGAATTAAATTTCCTACAGCAGTCACATGCTCCATGGCCTGTCAAGGACAACGGTCACAATTCTCTGCAATGCAGGTGAGAATCATCGGAGCACTCACATCCTGCTACCACAAAGCTCACCGAGTTTCCGCTGGGATGCTAAGGCAGGAGCCAGGGAAGTGTTCCACTCAACAGGACTGAGCACCAGGGAGGGCAGATGCCGCCAGAGCCCAAGGCTCCTGCAGGAGGCCTGACCTTCCCTCGGTGCCACAGAAATGCCTGCAGCAGCGATAACTCTGCCTAGGGGCTCTCCTGATAGACACGGGCCAGGGCCAGGAGCCTCCTGCAGAGGCGAGCTAAGGAATTCAGGCTTCAGAGCAGATCGGCCACTTCTGTGCGTCAGTGTTTCTTGGAGAAAAGATGTTAAACATAACTGACACTGTACCACATTTTGTATCATTTGTAAAACCCTTGCAGGAGGAAAAAAAGGACGTTGCAAGAAGATCCTTACAGATACTCAGAAAGACAATCCAAACTCCCTTGGTTTTTAAACTGTTTTGAACTGTTTTTCTGTGTCATCTCTCCCAACTTTCTAACTTTTAGATAAAAGACAGTATGTTTAATATACATCTGACTCTGTAAGTAACTATTGTAAGAAACCGAAAAGCCTATGTTTTAATGCACTGTTTCATAAAACTAATTTCTATACAAACAAATACTTTACGCATTGCTCATGTAAAGAGCTTTTTCAGTTTGTTTCTGCCTCCAGTAATAACTACCACTTTAAATGTTTTAAGAACTGCTTGAGTAATTTACAACAGCAAAAATGTTTAAATGTCAACTTTCACTGTTGTGGAATGCATGCATTGCATAAAGCACTCTTAAAATCATCACCAGAGATCAATCTTAAACACAATATCCAATTTTGATTCAGCCACTCCACTGAATAGGTCTCCCCAAGGCACTAGTGAGGCTTTAAACTTTTGATCAGAGGTAAACACTGCCTATAAATGTTACTGATTCCATAACAGGCTGGATTCCTACTGCTCCACAGTAGTCTAAGTGCTTTAAAATAACCACATGTAGAAGAAAATCACTACAACACCAAATAGGCACTACGTGGTAACAGAACAGCACAAAGTAGCTAAAAAAAAGCAGAATTAAATCACTAACATAGCAAATTTGAGTTACAGCTAAAATAAATATAATGCTTCTAACTAAGCTTTGTAAGTTAGGGAAAAACAGAGAGAAAAAAAAAACAAGGTGCTCACTTTGGTCTATGACAGTGAAAAGAAAGAAGCTGGGAAAGTACTCTGAATTTGGAGAAATGCTCAGCTGAAACACTTGCTTTCCCTGAAGGGTACCACTTTGGCAGAAAGTTTAAATATTTTCAGAAAATAAAAATCTAGAAAACATTCTCAAAATCAACTTTAAATGAAAAGATAAGAGGCATCAATTTAATCTTAGAGATAGGTGATTGTTTGCGCAGCTGCAAGAAGCTTCCAAAAGTCAAAATAGTTGACTATCTATGCAACTGGAATCTGTTTTGCTTTGGTCAGACAGTTCAGCCAGTTCTAGTATTTCAAGGAAGTTTGTGCATTAGTGAAAACATGAAGAACCTTTAAAAGAATCATGTCTCTTATAACCCAAATTCAAAATTATTATTTGATCTCTAGCAATGAATAAAGTATAGGAAGATGCATGAAAATGCGAGTTTGTTACACTTCTGCATGAAAATTATACCATACCTCATTTTCTACATGAAGATCAACTTCACCAGCACATTGCATAGAACTAAAAAAGTTACTGAACTTCTCATTGATTTGCTCAACCAGATTTTTCAAGGGACTTAACCATTTTTCTTTGACCTAGAAATAGAAATATTTGTGTAAAAACATCTTCAACTGAATTTTTCTTTCTTAATTACAGAAGCTAACATTTGAGTTTAACCTCCAGAAAACTTGAAAGGTTACCCCAATACATATTTATCTAAATATTTTTATAGTTTGTATGCATATTAAATATACTTATTAATGTAAGTAGCAATAATAACAGCATATGTTAAAATTATATGTTTATATTTTTTCTAAATACATTGTGTTCTAATAAGGACACACAGCACAGAAGGGCTAATTTCAACTATTACCTGTGAAATATTTTGTTTATAGTTTTCCAATACATTTTTCTTTTCCTCTAGTTCTTCCATCAGCTGTTGTATTTCTTGTGTCCGCTTACTGTATTCTTCAACAACCTGCCAGAATGAAAAAAATAAGCAGTCAACAAAATTTTTTATCACTTCTAGCCTTGACTATGAAAATATCTCCCTGGACAGATTCTGTTCAAATACAATTACATAACTTATTGCACTGTATACTGAACTAGATATGTTTCTAGTTTTAAAGAAAACAAACACACTGCAAACCATTGCTTATTTCAGATTACTGCAACTTTTTTTTTTTTTTTTTAAAAACGTACAGAACACACTGTTCCTCTGGAAGAACCTACTTAAAATTCCAATAGATGCAGACTCTGGCATTTACAGCACATTGTTCCTGCTGTCTAGCTTATTATATCAAGAGATCTAGTAGAGAGTGGGAACCAAATACAATAAGGGTGGAGGAGGAGGAAAGAGGCAGGGAGAGAAAGCGGCAAACATACTGAAGCATTCAGGCCTGTGAAACAGGAGGCCCTGGATTTCTCCTCATTGAGGAAAGCATCAATTTCCTCCAACGAGTTCGGAAGAGCCTGAAAAGCCTACAAGAAAAAGGACACATATGTTTTACAACAATGTTAATGAAGTAGTGAAGTCTAATAAAAAGAAACCAAGTTAAGCCAGACAAGATTACATTACTTTTACTCAGGATGCCAGATATATTCTAATTTGTATCAACAAAATTCCATCACAAACCATTCTGGACCGGGAAAGAAGACTACAGTGTTACTACCGACACACAGTTGCTCCTCAGTTCCTTTCCTTGTGCACGTACAGATTTTTCTCAGACTTAGTACAAGCTGGGGGCTATGTGAGCTGAGCCGTACAAATACTCTGTAGGCTGGGGAGAGCGCCGAGTTGGCTGCTAGTCCGGGGAGATCTCCAGGCCAGTGGCTAGACCAGGGAGACCACCAGGCAGGCTGCTAGGCCAGATTTCATTGCTTTCGTCTTGCTACGTTAGAGCTGTAAGCTGGAAGAATATGGCCTCAAACTATAAGTAGAAGAATGTGGATTTAAACTGAAATTTCTGATCACATTTCCTCTCCCCTCCGCACAGAACAAAGTAATAGTCACAGGATACCTTACGTTTTATTAGTTCACTATTTAAAGGTGTGTTAAAAGGGTAAGTAACATTCAGAAGTCAGTAGTACTAAAAATTCACATCGCTCCTTACTGGTACACTACTAGCATTAAATATGTAATACTTACATATTGAATACAATATGAAACAAGACCATGCAACCTTATACAAAATTTAAGAAGTTTCTTAAGAAAAGTGCATTTTATACAAAATTTAAGAAATAGGTGAGGATTCATTTTTTGTACATACAGTTTGAAATTCTTTTGGCAGATGTTGGTCTGGAGTCAGCTTGCACACCTGTCGAGCTTTTTTCAGCAGTTCCCTGCAGTTCTCCATAAGAATACGCTTTCTATCGTCCAGATCACGAAAACGTTGCTATTAGAAAAGATATTGAAACACACATCTTTTAATTTTATTTGAAATTTCATTTTACTACTGTCTGTGGCCTTGCATTATATTTCCCTTATTCCTTAAGAGAGCTGAATACTT
>VZSV01000041.1:1609565-1620710 GCA_013398735.1 Nothocercus julius
ATAAAAAATTTGAGCTTGCATAAGTTTCTGATTTGTTAACAGGTCTTCATAAAAACTGATGAAAAGTTCAATGCATCGCTGTACTTGCAAATTTAGGTCAGCCAGCAAAAAGATTTTAAGATACTGTCCTACAGAATATATTGCCAACAAACAATAAACAACAAGCAATTAAGCAGCTTTCTATTCCTTAGATGGATAAGTTACTTCTAACTCTATCACAGGGTTTTACTTCTTTCTTTAAAAATATTACAGATATAGACCTTGGTAAGATTTGTTAATGAATACTGCATCAAGAACAAGAATTATACTGGGTATAGATGACATGCAAAGGTCGCCTGTGTGCCAAAGAACCGCAAGTACTTAGAAAGTGAATTAACTGAACTGCCAAATAAGTTGTAAAGCATAAACTTTGTTTAAGCAACCATATTGCAGGAAAGAATAGGTAAAAAATATTTTATTTACTATTTTTAGATTATTTAAAATATTATAAATAACAAAGGCTTTATCATAATCCAAGGTACTGCAGTACCTCAAAAGGATATAAACTCTCCAATTAAACACTTCATAAGACAAAACAAATCTGACTAGTGACTTTTTCTTTCCCCCATATTATCAACCCAGCACCAGAAACATTCTGCTGATACAGTTTCTGGACACTGGAAACTGTGTTTAATGGCTTTTACTTTGCTTCACAGCTCACAGTAAAGTTGAGAACATTCTCAGCCCGTTCACACGCTCAGCTTTATGAAAATAGCTCTCTGTTAAGCTAAAGCCTTCTTTGGCAGGTTTGAAACAAATACTGCAAATAATACATTCTTCAAAATAAAGTAATAAACGCTAAAAGAAAAAACAAAACTGCACCGAGAAAGTGTCATGCACAAAATATTTAGGACAGTTTATCCTTCATCTAGATCCATGATTTTTCCATTTGGTTCTGCCTGAGCTCTGAAAAGAATGGGGTGCCTAAGGAATCATTTTGAATTGGCTACAAAATATATCTCAAAAACCTACTACACAGATTTCTCCTTTATCCTGTGATAAACAGAAAGTGCTGAAAGAATTGCAGTTCTGAGAGAAAAATGCTCAGATTGGCTTTTTTCTTCTCCCCAACAGAAAAGCATTTTCATCTAGGATTATCTCCAGTTTTACTTTTCCTCATTTTTAGAACATGAGAAATACCAAGGGCAAGGAGGAGGAACAGTTATCCTAACAGAATAGAATTTGCTCACTGTATAAAGATCCAATACCCTAAATTTCTCAAAAACACAATTCAGCCTTTTCAGAGAGCCCTCCACCACTTGAGAGTTTAATGTTAGTGCAAGACAGATGGCAGCTGTCCAGTACAGAGAGGTGAATAAAGACTTAAGTTGATATCTGTTATGCCCGTCACCCACCCAGCAATGACTAGCTCTTGAGAGCCCAGGAGAAAACAGGGTGCCTACAGGGAGCTGTCACCCCATTTCTAAGAATTTAAAAATTTTTACATAGTACTTATCACAACAACACATGACGGAAGTTATACAGCAGAACTGGTTAGAAATTGAACATCATATCCATTAAAAAACTCTCTGTAATTGTTGTTTTAAACACTAGACAGAAGAAAAAGGCCAGGAAAAAAACAGACAAAATCCTGGAGTTTCTTCCCCTTGTGCACAAAATACTCCTTTCCACTTTTTTTTTTCAGATTGACAGTATTTTATACTACTGTTTTATTAGAACTTTATCCAGAATATTTCAGGAACTTAAAAAAAGTCTGAGATATAAAATATGCTCAGTGATTTATTATAATTAAACAACTTCATATAATTGACTCGGAGTGCATGTAGACCAAACATTTCCTGAAAAGCATTGCATTGGATGGGCTGGCTTTGTTAAGATGTCCTGTAAAATGTTTGTGCATAGTCAACGGTTCTCATTTAGAAACCACAATAAAGGGCCCTAAAATTTTGCATTCTGCAAGTTACCTTGCCAAAGAATTTCCTAAGCAAAACTCTAGACCATCAGTGCGTTTGTGCTATTTAGGACATCTCACCCTTTCAATCATATTTTTGGTCTTCTCTGTTCCGACAGGGACATCATGAACACGATACTGGAAGCAAAGATAACTCATCACAGGACGAGGAGCATCAAATAACTCTCGTAAATATGAGAAAAATCCATATCGGCTAAAGAGGAGAAAAAAAGTGATCATCACAAATAAAATCTGGTAGACAAGGAAGCTGAAGTTACTGAAACATCAAAAAAATCCCACTAATCCCAAACCCAGTTAGTAATAATTTGCTTTGCAAAGAAAATCCTAATGCATAGCAGTGACAACGAAGTATTAAACTTAAAACCACTCCCACCTAGTAATTTGATACTTACTGTAATTCTTCAATAGGTCTTGAAGGTTTGGCTTCAGCATATGACTCAGCAGGCGCACACACAGCATTCACTTTTAACTTCCGATAATCACGCATCTAAAGATAGATTATATTAGATAATTTGGCTAAGAAGAAAATGTAGGAAAAAAATCATTACATGAAAATAAAATACTTGTTGAAGAGACATTTTACAGAATCACGACTTATTTTCAACTGATTTAAACCATACAAAAAGTCGTAAAAATACGAACTGGTTCAGACATAACTGAGCTCTCTGAAAGTCAAGCTCAGTTAGCACTGGTATGTAAAAATACTTTATGTTAGTAAGAATAAAAGTAAACCAAAGAAATCCACAGGCTGGTGCTGAACGTAAGTAGCTAAGGGGTATCCTAATGTGCATGCACTAATAAGGAAGGCCTCTCGTTCAGGCTGTATGGTCAGTTTGCACAAAAAAAAGGGCAGATGAGTGGCTACAGGGGCTCTGTAAAACCTAGTGCTAACAGGGCAGAACAGACTTACACAACAGATCAATCTGGCCTTGCACTGCATCCCACAATGGTCCCCAAACCTCAGATGACGCTACAATTCACTTGTACAAGCATGACTAGCTTTTGTAAAAGGCAGGTAGAACTTGAAAAATGCAGGACAGTTTGTCATCAGTTATGCTACGCCTGTGGATAGCGCTTGGGAAGAGCTACGACTGCTCATGCTGCATCTTGTAGCTTTCTCTAAGTCATCTCTCTGTCAAAGGGAATAATATGCATTTCCTCATCGTTCCATGAAACAGCAGCATTAGGAAAAAACAATCCTGGTTTCCTGCTTGGACCACTGTCTTCTCCCAAAAGATGTCCTCTCCTCTCTTTAATCAGTAGCCACTGGAAATGCTTGGTACTTAATTAGCAGTTTTTTGTGTGCAAAGATTTTTCTCTTCAGTAATTGTTGCCTTGTCAAGCCACACAGAACTATTTCTAAAAGAAAAATTTTTCCTCAATTTCCTGATCCTTCCAGTTGGTCTACACTTTGAAAAATCTTGTATATAAATAAAGCAAAAGAAAGCCTCTGACTCTTTCTATTAGCCATTATGCTGCTCTTATCCAGAAAATCAATTAAAAAAACCCTTAATATGCACAGACCCCAAGCTATAAGGCTCCTATACCAATTTTAATCAGCTTTTAAAATCTGTGACTACTTGCCTCGAGAAGAAACTTTTCCATATCTTCTTGGCTCTCAAAAACAAAAGCCCTCATGTCATTTGAAGAAATATGATTTTCAACATATTTAGCATGTCTGTTGTCTTTCATGTTGATCTGCTCATTTAGAAAAAATGATAAAGAAAAGTAATGTAGAGAGACTGACTTGATACAACCGCACTTAAACCCCCCCAACATTGTGAACAGTCAGAAGACAACCAGACCTGTTTAATGAAACCAAGGGCAAAGTTTAAATATCTTGAAGGTTATATTCCCAGCCACTTCGCAACCAAACCCAAAAATATCTCAAGCTCATTGTGCTCACTTTTAGCCATCCGTTTTTCAGTGTTCCTAAAGCTACTACTGACTGTCTCTGCCACATCACCTCCTCCTTTTCCTTTGTGCTAGCTTTAAAATTGCAATTGCTACCTACCCTGGCTCTGCTCCTGCACTACTAAACTTACCTCTCTGCCTAGAAGCAACTAGACTAAGGAATCCAAATACAGAAAACTCCACATTTCTGAAGCTTTCACATGCAGTTCCCTTTGACTTAAGCACTGTGAATACCAACTAATACAAACACAGAATTACAAAGCCCTGGAACAAAGACAGAATGAACTCTCTTTAAATTCTTACAAAAAAAAATTCCACAATTTAAGATAGATGAAGCTTGTAATATCTGAGCAAAATGTCAATATATAGTAGCTGACTTGTATTATGTCTCTGTGAGGTATGAAGACAAAATTACACAGAACTGCACAATAATCTAGAGTTAGCCAAAGGCCGGATACACTAACTTGCTCTCCTCAAACTGGAATTTATAAATAAAAGAGACTAATTTACATTTTATCAGAGAAAACAAATTCAGATATCTGTGGATGTCACAGAGTTAATGAAGCCTAAAAGTAAAAGCAAAGGCCATCAGAAAAAGGCACGTGTGTAATTAACTTGATGTAATCCTTTGGGAAGAAATGGGAAACCCTGGTAATAAGAGGAAATACTACATCTTTATTACATTGACTAAGAACTATTTGAAACACTTCTACAGTATATACACTTGTACAATACATACATTTTGCATACAGCAGAATGCATATAGCATTCCTACAAAGCACAGGAATTGGCAGATAACACTCAATGGTCACTAAATTTAAATTCTCAACACACACTAGTAAAATAAGCTTGCAGTTCTCAAGAGAAGAGCACTAGAGTTCTTCCTCTTTGTGTGCAGGACAGTTCACACGTGGCTGGGATAACAGTGGAAGAATGTTCTAGAACACTGTTAGCCTCTGATAACTTAGTCCTGCTGTTCTCAGTACAAAGACCGTTAAAAACAACAAACAAAAAAAGCACATAAAATGTTCCTGAGCATGTAGCTAGTTGTGTAAAGCAAGCTACAAAAACACCTGGGGATCACAGTGACATCGTGTAACCTCTGCCGAGCAGCTGGTACTAAGAGGGGGGAGTTAACTGCAACTACCATTGCTTTTTTAAGAAGCCACTTAAGCCTCAGTAATGGGATGTACCTTGGAGGAAATCTGCAATGGGCACCTTGAGAAAGGACAGCGCACCGAAGGGGGGAAAATACCACACCACCTTACTCAATGTTGTGTATTACTCGCTTACAGAAATCAAAACACAAACACTTATCTATGCTAATATATACTGTATGTAATTGGCACCTAATTTGGTAATATGTAACAATCACTCTTGAAAACAAGAAATAAAAAGAAACTACACATATTAAGTAGTTAGTATGATATGTAAATAAATTTTCTTACTGCAAGCATCATGGGTTCACAAACTTTTTTTTTAAACTTGTCAGGGTTCTTTCTTAGCCACATAAGAGCGGAGTGGGTGTCTCGGAATTTCCCTTTAAGCTTCTCTTCCTTCATATTCATTATATTATCAAGTTCTACAATGCAACCAGCTATTCCTGTAATTTAAGACAGGTTTTTAAATACAGCACATAGCAAGCACACAATGCAGTTAGCGTTCTCCAGTATTTAGTGACTACACTGCTCCAATAGTAAGGTTAACAGAAGATTATAAGAATTAAGAGTTTATCTTCTCACAATCAAAATACCACTTATTTGAAAGCAATTTTAAGAACTAATCAAAGCTTAAGTACTAAAACAAAACGAAGTTTTACTCAAAGTAAAACCAAATGTGGTGGTACAGTACTTACAAACAGTAAAAATATAGTCCTAGAGGTATCTCTTGGTTCAACCTTTTTATTTAAAATCAAAAATGCTCTGAGAGGAAAGAGGCAGCGAGTTAAAAAAAAAAAAAAAAAGAAAAAAGAAATTGCCGGGATTTATTTCATGTTTGCAGAAATACAAAGGTGCAACAGCAGATCAGGACGAAAGGATTTGTTATTTAGGAGAAAGGAAATTAAACACTTTCTACACATTCAAAAATAATAAAAACTAAATAATAATCTTTCCCCTCTAAGCAAGTTACCCCATTTTTCCATACATCATTTTCCTCCTGAGGTTCATCAGACATATAATCAACCAGGTATGTTAAAAGCGTTTGGTGTCTATGACATATTAAGCACCAGACAGATGGGTATGTGCAGATGAGAAACAAGTACAACACCCCAAGCCCTACTAAGCTAAGCTTCTTTATTTTGGTTCTTTAAAAAAAAAAAAAAAAAAAAAAGAAAAAGGAAATCATAGGCTAACACAAAGGAATCTAACAATTAAGGTTAGCTGAAGTTCACCTAAAAAGGACAAAAGGAGGAAAAGTTGCTAATGTCCTGCTGAAAGATCATTTTAAACACTAGATTTTCAGAAGTAACTGCAGTGGCTTCATTTTTTTGCCTCCTACTAAGAAGAATCCAGCTTCACTTAATCATAGAAAAAGTGCAATTGTCAAAGATGCCTCCTTACTTGCTTACCTATTTAAGTTTCTTTTAACAAAACTGCTAACAGCAAGGAAGACTGCTATACACTTAAGATAAACATAATTATGAGACTTGAAGAAACTTCAGAAATTATTTCACCACAGCTGGACAGCAAGTACATTCTGTAAGAATGCTCTAAAAACAAAAGAGACTTACTTTTCCTTTCCATCTCTTGGTTACTTTTCTCTGTTCTTATATCACTAACATCACTATCAATATTTGCCCTTTCTTCTTGCAAATGTTTCAGCTCTTTGTTAACAGCATCAATTTGTGGCTGAAGATTTTCAGAGACCATGGTTTTCAGCTCATTCTCCCAGTCCTCTATCATCTTACGAGTGTTGTGTATTTTTTTCTGTCTGTCCATTTCTTCATCTTTTTTCATTCTCAAAGCTTGATTAATTTCTTCAATCTAAAAATGTTGAATATTTCCAACATTAAAGAAGTTTAGTAAGAAAACTAAGACATCCATGAAACAGGTACTAAATGCAGATTTTAACTGTGTATTAAAACTGTGAGAGGCTGTTTTGGTGACAGTTTAAGAACTAACAAGATTTTGTTAATATTTAGACTGCTTAAGTAAAACTACAAACAAGCCTTTAAATCTTTTTGTTTAAAGTTCCTTTATTTGTACCTAACCAGAAGCTTAAGAACTCCCTTAAGACATTTCAAAGAACTAAGACTGCATAAAGTTGCATAAAGTGCAACTTGAACTCTGCCCTCTTGTGTTTAACTCTGGCATTTCTTGATGGTGTACTCAGATGAAGATCAGTAACTCAATTTTGTAGCACTTTTTGAGTTGTGTTTTTAAAAGATGCTAGATGAATTTTCTTAGCAGAAGGAACAACTCCAGCCTCTCAAATAAAACATTTGAGGGAATGTTTAATGTTGAATGTATTACATTAGTGGTTTAGCTTTCCAATCACAATAGTTGACAGAGGAAAGGCATGTAAATAGACAGTACATATACATAACACCTATTCTCAAAGTTCATTTCATCCAGTAAATGCTTTACACAACATAAACCTCTCCCTTAGTAATACCCTATTTTAGCAATTGGCATCATTTTGCCAGGGTACTTCTGTTTTGCTCAGAAGATACAAAGATTCATGGTGTACTGAAAGGAGTATAGGGGTTCAAAGCTCCTCTAACCTCTCCAGACAGACTTCCCTCTCCAGTCAGAAGAGCAGACTGTATGTGTATATATATTTATGTATAAGCACATATATATACACACATACATACATACACACACACATACTTCACTACAGAATTTAAGGAGTAGTACTCTACTTGAATGCAGCATGTGATACATCCAATATTGAATTATTACATTAGGAAGGAAGCATCAAAAAAGTAATATTGCTCAAGACTCTTACCTGTTTATCTTTCTTCTCCAAAGCATCTTGCTTTTGTTTACATTTCTGGGAAGTGTCTTTGATTTCAACAGCCTGCACACAAAGACATATTTAAATCAGAGAGTTGTATAAATTCAGTTACAGCTATATTTGTGAAAAGCACCAAGTCATATTTTTAAGGACATTCAATATATGCATAACTAAGCACTTACTCCACAGCTCACTACTGACAAAAGTCTACTCATCAGTTTCTTATAAATCCTACTTTTATCTGTAACACATGTATATTCAGAAATTTGTGAAAAACTGAATACTGGCTTTTAATCTGATGTTCACAACAGTGCAACATCAACAAGAGATCTGCAAATTCAGACATGACAGATAAAAGAAGCCTCATAACCCAGTCTGAAATGAAAGTAACTTTATCTTTGACTTCAAAAAAAAATTGTTACAGTTAGATCCTTAAACTTCTTAATGCTCATCTCGCTTTCAAAACCAATTTTACCACAGAAACCTTAGACTAAACAGACAAAATTTAATTTTACCATGAACTCAGAGTAAGAAAAGTCTTACTTCCTAGGGCCAGGAGCAGCCAAAATAGCATTTGTTAAGGTCATCTTACCTCTGCGGCTTACCATGCTAGAGCTACACAGCTGAGCATGGTTGACACCAATGTCTCTACCTCTTCTCCTCTCCTGTTCAGTTTTCACAGAATCACAGTATAATTTAGATTGGAAGGGAGCTCATCCTACCCACATCCACTTCAAAGTAGGTCTTACTACATGTGGCTACCCAGACACTTGTCAAGTCTTAAACACTTCCATAGAAGGAGGTTTCAACATCTCTTTGGACAACATGTTCCAGCATCCAACCACTCTCGTGGTTTAAAAAGGAAAAAAGAAAAAAATCCCTCCATCTAATCCGGACTTCCCATTTTCTAGCTCATGTCCATTGTCTGTCATCTCTTTTACCACCTGTCTCTGTAACCCTCTCCTTTCCCCTAGGGAGAAGGCAAGTGATTTGGAGCTGGGAAGGCCCATGAAATCTCTTTGCCTCAAGGGGCTATCTAGAAGGTGAAGTGAGAGGGAAAGAAAAGAACTTGGCCAACTTTAAACTTCTGTTAAAACGGCAGTAAGACAGCATAGGAACTAAACTGCAGTGTGGCAAAAATTAACAAGCCGGAAAAAATCTCATCTGGAAAAAACAATCAGAAAAAGCTACTAATTTCAGACTGGATAAACACTTTGGCAAGATGATCACACAGGGGATGTGTGCACGGTGCTTTTCTACAGTTTAATTTCTCCTTCCACAGAGAGATGGAAGCACTTTGGTTAAATTCATCACAGAATTTAAGAAAAAAACAAAGCAAAACAAAACAAAAAACAGGAAGGAATTGCTTCCTGCAAAGAGTCACAACCTAAAATACAATAAGAACGGAAAAAAATAATAAAATTATGCAGAATCTTTTCCTTCTCACAACCTCAAATATGTATACAGAAATAATACTCTGACTCTGCAATCGTTTGCATGATGGCAGTGTGAAACGATACACCGTGATCTTGCAGTTGACTGCAAGAGTATTGATTCCATGATGCTCTCTCCAAAGACCTCCGGTAGGCATTCTCAAGTCTCTCCTGGGAAACAGTCAGCTGCAAAATGATGAGAAAGCTATTCTGAAAGCTCTCAAAGTCAGAACAGTGGGAAAGAAGTCAAATTCATTTTTTCAATTATCATATATTTTTATGATAGAGTCTGACAACAGGGATTGCTTTTATTTTTGATGGTATGACCACAACACACTGTTTTATACTGACAAATACTACTCAAAACAGCATTAAGTAGTCCATGCTGTGCAAATGCCTTTAAAGGACTTGGAGGGGAAACTATTCTAGGCTTCTCTCCTGAAATTTTATTACCCTCTCCCTGCAAAATGGGCAGACTTATCTTTCTTCAGAAGATCCTCAGCATCCAAAGCACAAAGTTTTACTGGCTTTCCTTAATCTAACCAAGTCCTTAGAAGGGTTTAAAACAGAGAGGGGCAATAGAAGCTGTCACGTAGGCTCCAAATGCATTAACTGCTTCATGGATTTAACGTCTTTACCTTCAGTCTGAGTCCTCCCAGCCAAAATCTGTAAGAGTGTGCCTGGCATTTAGCCCACAAAGCCCAAACAAGCCATGCTGAAGAGGTGGCTTACTTATCACACATACACCCTCCAGCAACACTTAAGAGCTCAGAGGCAGTCAGGCTTATGGTTATTTGATAACTGATATAAGCCTGGACCCAATGGTGTAAAGAAAGCTGGGCTACCTACAGGTCTGTGTGTTAGACAGGGCTTCTAATGCTAAACTGGTTGTGCTTATTGCCAAACTGAAAGTAGATTTAAAAAACAACTTTTATGCCAAGTACGCAGTTGTATTTCTTTCACGATAAAATCACTTAATAATCAACTCATGTTGGTCATAGCATAACTGTCTTTGACATACTCATCAAATGTTTTCATTTGGAACTTAAAAACTGATCTCTTCAATAAATTCAACCACTATCTCTGAAGAAATGAAAAACTTCTGCAGAAGTGGCAATTCAAGCAATTTTAAGGTACGGTATTCAAAAGCCTTGAGGTCTTGCCTTAGGTTAAGAATGGTCTCCTGATAGCACAGACAGCACAGGCTCTGTGTCAATGAAGAACTCACTCCATTTTCACAGGCCAGTCAAAAAAAGTATGGGTGAGGGAAACAGGTTTCGAAACCCAAAAAAGGGCTACTACTGTCACGAAAGTTCACAAAGTATCAATATGTCTGTAACATACCAATTTACAATAATTTCAAGAAATCTTGAAGTCTACCTAGATTAACAGATAGCTGTTATTTTATTGGAAGGGTATCCCTTAACAGAAAAAGAGCAAAGGAAGATGGGTAATTATCCTGAACATCTTGGTAACATGTCTGATATAATTCTGACATCCATGGCATAGCCAGGCATACAGCACATTGCCTTACGTCTCTCTTCTCTATGCCAAGATTTGTACTCTGTACAAGTCCTTCAGGAGAAGAAAAACACACCTAATACACTCTCCAGGCCCAAACAGAGGTACCACTTTGGCACCAATCTGCAGACCCAACCCCTTATCCAGAGAAGTCTGTTGCCTGCCAAGGGCTGGAATAAGGGATGTTGCAGAGGGACTGCCAAGGCTCGTCCAGGCGTCTGACTATTATCCCCTGGTACTGTTTCACGTGGGCACTAATGATGCTATGGGGAAACAGAAACATCAAACAAGACTGCAGAGCCCTGAGGATGGCAGTCAAAGGCCTGGGTGGCCAGGCTGTGTTCT
>VZSV01000041.1:1636539-1648055 GCA_013398735.1 Nothocercus julius
GGATTTTAAATACGGCAATCAAATATTAGCTGTGTGTCACAAGATTTCAGAAAATTAAAAGCCTTGTGAGATATAACCATAAGTTTAATGTTTTCTAAAATTTAACGGTAGTTTAAGATTATGAGTTAATTGGTTTATTGGTTTCTTGGTGGTGTTTTTTCTTACAGTACACTGCAGATACCTTCTTGGTGCAGGTGGTAGATGAGCCAACAAGGAGAGGGGCACTGTTAGACCTGATACTAACAAACAGAGATGGTCTAGCGGGAAATGCGAGGGTTGGGGGCAGTCTCGGCTGCAGTGACCATGAGATGTTGGAATTCACGATCCTGCGAGGAGGAAGCCAGACAAGAAGTAGCACTGCAACCCTGGACTTCAAGAGAGCAAACTCTGACCTCTTCAGGGACCTGCTTGGAGGAATTCCCTGGGCCAGGGTCCTAGAAGGAAAGGGGGTGCAGGACAGTTGGCTAATATTCAAACACCACTTTCTCCAGGCTCAGGATTGGTGCATTCCTACAAGGAGAAGTTGATTAAGGCGGGCAGGAGACCTGCATGGATGGACAAGGAAGCCTTGGAAAAACTTAAAGAGGAAAAGAGCATACGTAATGTGGAAAAAGGCCACACCATATGGGAAGAATATAGGGATATTGTCAGAGAATGCAGGGATGCCACGAGGAAGGTCATGGCCTGTTTGGAATTATAGTTAGCAAAGGTGTCATAGACAACAGGAATGGCTTCTATACATACATCAGCAGCAAGAGGAAGACTAGGGAAAATGTTAGTCCGCTGCTGAATGGGGAGGGGGCCTTGGTGCTGGAGGGTGCAGAGAAGGCAGAGTTACTAAATGCCTTCTTTGCTCCTGTCCTTACTACTAAGGCCAGTCCCCAGGAACTACAGAGCCTGGACACAAGAGAGAGAACCAGGAGACAGGAGGACTTTCCACTGGTCGAGGAGGATCGGGGTAGGGATTTTTTAGGCAAACTGGACACCCCTAAATCTATGGGCCTGCATGGGATGCACCCAAGAGTGCTGAGGGACCTGGCGGGGGTTCTTGCTCAGCCGCTCTCCATCATCTTTGAGAGGTCATGGGGAGGAAAGGAGGTATCTGAGGACTGGAAGAAACCAATGTGACTCCAGTGTTCAAAAAGGGCAAGAGGTAGGAGCCGGGAACTACAGGCCAGTCAGCCTGACCTCCATCCCTGGAAAGGTGGTGGAGCAGCTCATCCTAGAGACCATCTCTAGGCATGTCAAGGAAAAGGTGATCAGGAGTAGCCAGCATGGATTCACCAAGGGGAAGTCATGGTTGACCAACCTGATAGCCTTCTACAACGGGATGACTGGCTGGATGGATGATGGGAGAGCCGTGGATGTTGTCTACCTTGACCTCAGCAAGGCTTTCGACATCATCTCCCATAACATCCTCATGTTATGCTCAGCTCAGCTCAGGAAGTGTAGGTTAGATGAGTGGACAGGTGCATTGAGAACTGCCTGGGAGGCAGAACTCTGAGGGTGGTGATAAATGGGGCCCAGTCTAGCTGGAGGCCTGTGGCCAATGGTGTCTCTCAGGGATCGGTACTGGGCCCAGTGCTGTTCAACTTGTTCATCAATGACTTGGACGAGGGCACAGAGGGCACCCTGAGCAAGTTTGCACATGACACCAAACTGGGTGGAGTGGCCGACACTCCCGAGGGCTGTGCTGCCATTCAGAGGGACCTGGACAGGTTGGAGGGTCAGGCAGGGAGGAACCTCATGAGGTTCAACAAGGACAAATGGAGGGTCCTACCCCTGGGGAGGAACAACCCCAGGCACCAGGACAGATTAGGGGTTGACCTGCTGGAAAGCAGCTCCATGGAGAGGGATTTGGGAGTCCTGGTGACAACAAGTTAACCATGAGGCAGCAGTGTGCCCTCGTGGCCAGGAAGGCCAGTGGGATCCTGGGGTGCATGAGGAGGAGAGTTGCCAGCAGGTGCAGGGAGGGGATCCTGCCCCTCTGCTCAGCTCTGGGAGGCTGCACCTGGAGTACTGGGGGCAGTTCTGGGCTCCCCAGCACAAGAGGGACATGGAGCTTCTAGAGAGGGTCCAGCATAGGGCTACAAAGATGATTAAGGGCCTGGAGCATCTATCATATGAGGAAAGACTGAGTTGGGCCTGTTTAGCCTAGAGAAGATTGAGAGGGGATCTGATCAATATGTGCAAATACCTGAGGGGAGAATGTAGGGAGGATGGGGCCAAACTCTTCTCCGTGGTGGCCAGTGACAGGACAAGGGGTTTCGTGTCCAAATTGAAACAGAGAAAGTTCCACCTCCATGTGAGGAAGAACTTTACCTTGAGGATGACAGAGCCCTGGCACAGGCTGCCCAGAGAGGCTGTGGAGGCTCCTTCTCTGCAGATCTTCCCAACCCGCTTGGACGCAGTCCTGAGCCACCTGCTGTAGGTGACCCTGCGTGTGCAGGGGGTTGGACTAGATGATCTCTAGAGGTCCCTTCCAACCTTAAGCATTCTGTGATTCTGTGTGATTCTGTTTTGCTTTATCATTAAAAATGGTAGCATCTCCAGTCACCAAAGTCTCAGACTTACAGTCTAAAAGATCCTCTCAGCCAAAGTTTAGATTAACATTTCACTGCTAGAGTCTGATGAAGAAATCTACAGAATCTGCCAGGCCAGATTTTCTGGGGCCTGGGAATGTGAATGCTATCAAGAGCTTAAAAAAAAAAAAAAAAAAAAAAAAAAAAAAAAAAAGTCACAGCATTTGGATCAAGAAGAGTTCCTGAGTGAAGAGGATGCACATTTGAAACCTAATGCAGGACCTAAAAGCAGCTAGATGGAGCACACAGCTTAGCAGTGAGAAAGTGACCATAATGTAATATGTGCAGGGCTGTGAAAGAGACCAAAAATGGCAGGTGGAAAGGCTGGTCTTCAGAGAAATCAGAAGCAAGTAGGAAATAAAAATGGGATGAGGACAGAGAGGGAGTCAGGAAAGGAGGGAGGGAGGAGAAGACACCATGAAGGTGAATGTTGACCAAATTAATGTAAAGGAGACTTGAAAATTTATCTGTTCACTGTTAAGCACCTAATAAACTTGTAATGACTAATTGAAACCTTTTTCAAAGGGAAAGGCTACACATGAAAGCTGCATATGATACTCAGTGTCCTGATATGCAGTGTGCTCCTCAGCCCCTGCCTTGAATGGTAGCACAGGAGCCGCGGGTCCCAGGAGTGCTGGAAGTTGTAATTTTAAGCTGGATTCAAACCCAGCTAAACAAATGCCAAATGCCAGATTTTTTCCGTGCTCAGCTTTGTCAGGTTTAGCTCTAACACAGTACTGGGCCAGAATGTTATTTGCATTACATTTATGCAAAGCTAGAGTACAATGATGCTTCATGTATTTATTCTATTTTCTCATCAGGTGCAACTGGGATCAGAATTTGGCCCTGTTTTTAGCAAACACTCAGCATAGGGCAAAATGTCAGACAATTGAAAATATTGAAATAAAATCGGTATTAAACAAGCAACAAAAAGGGCTTTTCCCCTGCTTTCAGGATAAATTTGGTTTGGCTGCAGCACAAAGCTATGTTTGCAGCAGACAAATACAAGGCCTTTAGTGTTTGGTGTGTTGAAGTAGCTTTTGAAGTTTTCTTTTTTCATAGCCGTTTTGTACCACAACCAGGCTCTATGCAATTACTTGTGGGTTCTTTCATATTTACAGCTTTCAAAGAACTTACCAGACAGCAAACATGCTCAGTACAGCACAGTGTCAGAACTGCTGCTCATCCTGCTAAGGTCCCTTTAGAGCTATTTCAGTGGCAGGAAAGGATCCAGGGTGGAAATTAGTTGCACAGGGAGTTTCAGAATTGGACAGAACTAATGGAATCATTTTTACCTCAGCACAGGACTGAGGTTTGCTAGTGAAGCAATCCTAATGCTTTTGTCTCTGTTTGTCTCTGGGTTTTTTTGTTTGTTTGATTGCTTTTTTTTGGATGTTTTGTTGCCTTTCAGTAGATGGGGAATTTGCCTATTCCATAGGCTGAAATTCAGCAGGTGTTTAGCTTAGGAAATAATAAAGATCTTTTAAAGCCAGCTTTCAAATTTTCACTCCATCCTTCAACTCAGGCAGAGGCAGTAACAGATGGAAAGGGTCTGTTTTTTCCTAGTGAAGGGAGAACACAAACTTTTCCTTTGCAGCTAGGATAGCACCTCTCGCCCTGTGCATGAATATACACTGCTCTCAGTGACACCTACGTAGGGACAGAAAGCCAATGGTTACACTTTGCATTTTACTAAATTTATTTAAAAGTTCCCTTAGAAGTATGCTGAATCACTAAGCCTTGTGATTTTAATCACTGTATTTGTTTTCTACCTTTATAATTTGATATGAATATTGGTGCTGAAACATCAGCTCTTTAAAGCAACTACAAAACTCTTTAAAAGTCCATTATTTCTGGTTGTTCTTTTCATTTTCAGAATACAGTAGCAAGTAACCAGCTGCCAAGAGAGACTGTAAGTAGTTGGGAGAGGCAGTTAAAATTCCTTAAGTTCTTTTGGCTCTTCCTCCATCTTTAGGAAACAATATTCTGTGCTTCAGGCTGTGTAGTCTAATAAGCATATGTTATTGAATGTATTTTTTGCACAATCTCTTTTACTGCTTTTATGTCACCAAAATTGGGGGGGGGAAAGGCATTTTTCCTAGCATTTCCTAGCAAAGTTGTTCCTAGCAAGAGATGCGAGGGGCTAGGCCTTTACTCCTTGTCTCCACAATGTGCTAAAGCACATTTCAATGGGGAGAATCTGTTCTGTAACAGAACAATGTGGAATCCGATCTAACATCCCAGGTGCTGGTGGTGCCAAAGGCCTGCCAGAAAAGCCCTATCCTTTGTGCTGAAAGCAGAGGAGGCTGTTCTCATTTCTCTGTGTTCATGCCTTGCAGGAGGAGGTTGGATGCAGTGGCTCCAGGCGTCCCCTGGGTGGGAGCTTCCTGCAGCCGGCTCCGCGCTGCTCTGTGGATGAGGCGACCCACGCATTCTGCCTGTTTCCAGCACTTAAGTTACTGGATTTAAGCTGTTAAGTTCAGTTGTTTCTCACTACGCCAGTAACTGAAGTTTGAGGCAGAACAATAAGAGTTTTTTTTGAAGCAGTATTTTATTAGGAAGTTAGTTTCAAAACAAAGTCTTAAACTCCGAAAAACAAGTGGGAGTTCGGTGTCTTACTAATATAAATGCAAGGCATACCTGGTTGGGTAAAGTATGAAAAAAAGACAACTATATTCTGTGTGAGTGTACAAACTGACTTTATTTAATAAAAACAAAAAAAGGAAATATATGCCAGAAAAGCTACAGCATCAACTGTAAGTATCCCCCTTTCAAAACAGCAGTACCTTACATTGAATTATACTGGAACACTAAAAGTCAATTTGTTATTGACAAGAATGACAAACATATTCATTATAGTAAAATAATACAAAAACACAAAAAATGGTAGCAAAATATTAGTTTCCCAGAGAGATTTGTCATCATGAATAATTGCACTTAACCTGCAGGATACTACTAATAGCTAGTATTGTTTTCTCTAATACTTCAAAATATTTATAATTTCCTTTAAAAAAATCCATTCTGTACCCAACACAAAACATTCACTGAATGCAGATTTAAGATAACACAACACTAGGTTTTAAGTGTGCACCTCTACTCTCCTCTTTGATTTACAAAAGCATTAAAATACAGTATTTAAGGATGTGTGCAAAATGGGAAGCTTTCATATAATAATTGAAACCTCATGCAAAAGAGAAATTTAAAAAAAAAAAAAAAAACAGTCTAAGAAGCCCTGAGTCAATAATTTCATTGCAAAGGCAAGGAATATGAGTGCTCTGAGTTCTTCCTATATGTTGGTGAATATTCAAAACAGTCCAGTATTTATTTAAAACATGCTTTAAAACAGGTAGTTTGTGCAGTTCCTCACATAAAAACCTTCTGTTTTTTTCTCTTCAGCAGCATGTCTTTAAAACTCTATTTCATTTAAGCTGTCAGGATAGCCTGATGAAAACTGAATTTCTTCCACTTCTAGAATTAAAAAAGAAGGGGGAAATACTGTAGTTATTTACATTTTTTTTAATCACTTCACATAAGAAGAATTCAATTACCATGTTGGATTTTAAATGAAATGGCTGTACAGCTATTATAAAGTACCATCAGATCATTGCTAGTTCAAGTTATCAGGATTTGCTCATGTTTCACATTTTATAAAAAGGAAAAATTCTGCAGTAGACCAGTAGCATGATGCTAAAATCAGACTCATTAACTGGGAACTCAAGGGAAGAAGTACCACCTATCTAATTATAAAAATTACTGCACTAAATACTAGGTGTCTCCTAAGAAAAGGTTTATTTAGCTCACCTAAACAGGATCCTGCCTGGAACAGAATATCATCAACAGCCGTATCACTTCTTATCGAAACTCCACGAATTGCTTCAAAAATAATCTGTAAAGGTAAGGCACAGGTTCATGAATACCACATGTAGGGTGAAGAACTGGAGAAAAAGACACAGAGTGTATCCTGAAAACCTGCTTCATGGAAAGAAACATGTTCCTCCTGTAGTCCCATCTGAATAGATTTTCCATGGTCAGAGAAGCTGGGAACATAATCGTGCTGAAAGATTTGTTCTCACAGTTTGATGAACCATTGCATTTTAGAATACTGATAAATTTATGAGCATTTATTCTCATAAAACTGTGAGAGTTTATACCATATTTTGCTATCTTGCTTTTCAGCCCAGATTATTTGCTACACTTTATTATGCAGGTAAGGTTTGAGAGGAGAAAAGATGTATTAATGGAGCTAAACTTGCTTTTCATTAAAACTCCACTTTCTCTTATTATTTTCCAGACTCCTAAGGCAAACTGAAAAAAAAAAGTATATTTTTGGTTAGTGATCAGTACAGTTTCCGTCAAGAGCAATGTCAGCTTTCTCTTTGACAGAAACAGAAGTCATCTTTATCTCTGGAACTGCTGAAATCAAAGGCAAAGCCCCAGCTCACAATGACCTTTGGCATGGTGACAATTCAGGAAGCCCATCCTGAAAGTACCAGAACTTCAAGATTTTATCAAATCTAGACAAGGCCTTGGACAGTTAAAAATGTGTGAGTAATGTAAATAAAATGACTGCTACTGGCAGGAAGTAAAGGAATAATGTATTTAAGTAAGCCTAAATATGAGTTAATGAATTAATGGACTATTTTTAATATTTTCAGCTCACTAATTCATGATTCTAACCAGTTCATTGCTTCTACTTGTTGTTCAAATGGACATTTAATCCTGTCTACTATTTTTTTTTTCTTATGCAGAGCTAAACTACCATTCTAACATACAGTTAATTTTCCCTTTTGACTTTTTTGTTTGTTTGTTTTGCTTACCTGGTGGTTTTTTTCACTTTCATATTCTATCAGTCCCCTTAGCCATGAGATGCTTTGTTCCCCTGTTCTCCTCCATAACGGAATCTCTTCATCATCACCTTCCTTTTTTAAGTAAACACTTAATAACCCAGTCCCAGCTCCATACATGTGATAGAAAAATGTCAAGCATAGTTTTCCAGAAGTCCCTCTTAATGTTCTTGATGTTAGGTATGCTCTCTGTCCATACACCATGTCAGATGCCTCTATATACATATAGTATCCTTAAAAAGAAATACAGTTAAATATTAGCGCAGTGGAAGGGTTCTTTCTCTCAATGTGATCATTATGTAAAAATGTACGTATGAAACTGTTTTGATAAATGAATGTTCTAGCTCAAAATAGAATTCAAAAAGGAGTATGTTTTTAATTATGCTAAATGAATGCTGATACAAGAACACTTAAAATTCTGTTTACGTCAGAGGAATAGCTGAGGACAAGATTAGAGAACAAAGCAAATTAATTGTAAACCCTCTTTTACATTACATATGACATCAATAATAATTTTCTTTCTGTGATTGTGCTGTGAGGACCAAGCGACGAAAAATGGGATATTAACAATCTAGGAGCGAATGAAAAATGGACTCTGATTCTTGAGAAAACTGATTGGTGGCAGACAAATTATTATGGCTTTGAGAACCATAATTCAGTTATTTCCAGCTGGAGCAAACTGAGGTGTTTGAGAGGACTGGGAAACATCCTAGGGTCCCCCCAAACACTTTGGATCATGAGGCCCCGCTCCACCAGCCGGCAGGAGGTCCACACTTTGTCACAACTGTTCCTGCAGTCTCACTGCTCCCTTCCTCTCGTGTGGGAGAGGAAAACTGCCCTTCTGCAGCTGCAAGTCATGCAACATGTCCTGGCCTGGGAGAAGGGGGGCCTAAAGGGTCACCGAAACAGGAGAAAAGTGGAGAATGGCAAGAGCAGCTTGTAGGTGCCCCCAGGTATCTGCTGTGATGTTCAAAGTCCTAGTATCTAAACTCACATGGAAAACATCTTCTGTAAACAAGGTTATAGTTTGGTGGTCACCAGCAGTAGGAGAAAGAAAGAGGGTGGAGAGGAATACAATTATCTGCAGTTCTGGATCTATAAAGACAAGACCACTTCATACAGTGTTTGGAGGACATTCCCAAGGATCACAGGAATTTTGATGCTGACTGTGCTTAAGAGTTATGACTAGTAATACAGCATAATAACAAAAGCTTTCTTTTTAAGGCTCTAAGGCCTTACACATACTATAAACTTGTTAGAAAGACTAGATCAGTTCTAGGTTTTTGAATTCAAATCTGTATTTTTCTCAATACATTCTGCTGCAAACAGATGTGTGATGCAAGGAGTAAGGGTTGCTGTAAACTTGTTTTCTTGCCGCAGCCCAGGCTTAAAAGATACTCATGCTTCACAAATTCTACGGGCAAGTTGTCAATTTCAAACTTCAGAGTGGTTAGTGATCTTCATAAGCAGAAAATAGGTCTGAAGTCTGTCTCTGCTTTAAAAACTAAGAAAATTAAGCTAATAGTCAAACTGAAGAGTTGTTCCTTCATTAACTATATAAATAACTAAATCCATCTAAGAGGATTTGACCTTGGGAGCATGAGATCTGGGAGGTATTTGGAGGAGGAAAAATACATGACATTAAGTAGAGAATGACAGAGTTAAAAAAAAAAAATGCAGCGAACAAACCTGCATATTGACTCCTCCTATTAAGTCAGATGTGGTTACCCAGCAAAACAGCTAACAATTTTAAAATGACACAATCCTTTCACATCATATTAGGTAGAAAGACTGTAATGCAGACAGTACAGAGATGGTCTACATGTGCTTCTCCAGGAGGTTCACCAACTACATCTGCTCAGAATATGCTCCAATTTAAAAGTAATGCAGCTGTTGATCATTCTTATTTCAGAATACACAATGAGGAGTTTCATGGCTTAAAACTTGCTTATCATTAAAAGCTACTCATATTTCTACTTGGAATCAGCACTGTTTAGAGCAGAGAGTGGAAGAACATAATTTCTTGGCGGTCTGAAATTTTCAAGCCAAATTAAAACATTCTCATCAACATGAGTGTTACCCACTGTGAGTGAGGACAAATCCCATGACCCACAAAGCCTTTTTAAGCCCTTGTAAACCTTCAGAGCTCGGAAGTTTTATCCATAATACTGAAGTCAGAGGAATTCCTGCTTAAAGTCCCCCATTGCTGGAGCGTGAGTACCAAAGGCCATAAAACAGCTCTGTCAGCAGCTACTGTGTCCCATGTGCGGGCAATTCTGACAGTTTTCTGTGAGCTCACTCCTCCTTAAGAGCCCTGCTTGCCTAAGTACTTGCTTTGCAGTTAACATGCTGGATAGGATTTACGTTTTATTACCTGTTGTTTCTTCTAACTTTGAACAACAAGCTGTTCATGCAGAAGACTTGAGCTCCCACCAACTAGTTCACATTTTAAGGGAATATTCACAGAAATTTGCATTTTAGGAGAGAGCTTTGCTGCAGAGCCCATTCTTTTTTTTTTCTCCCAAGAGACTACTGTGGGACATTAATATCAAATTTTTCACTTTTCCACAGGTAATTCAACCTAATCATCATATTCTCAAAACCAGCTTATCTGCAGGTCCCTCAGAAACTTGACTGTTTAATAGTTGTTCTGAACAGAGGAATAAAAACCTTCTCTGTGTTCTAGGTTATTACTCCCAAGTACTTGGAATTTAGAGATCACATTCTGTTCTGAAAGTTCGATGCGAAGCTGAACTCACCTACCCCAGTAGTGTGGTCTCCTCTGGGTCCAGTGTAAGACGTGGGAGTGGGACCCCTCCTCCTGTGCCAGCTCCCGCGACCTTGCTTCTTCTGCGTGAACATACACTCATCCTTTTCAAAAGTACATTCTCCAGGATTGGGTGGCAACAGATCTATAATGAAAGGCCACTGTTTAAAGCTGCAGATATACTAGACGGATGCACGGAGAGATTAGATAAATGTAATGTGTTCAATCACCTGTTGAGAGCATTTGTTTTATCTACTCAGCAGTATTCACAAGCCTACAGAGGTTAGCTTCAATCTGAAATAGCATGTGCAAATGAATTTTCTTAACGGCTTGGGGGAAATGTGTGTCCCCATCTGACTCTTTATCATGTGTTAGTATTTGTAACATTTTCAGTGCTTGCAATTCTACTGCAATGCAGGAGAGAGGAAGTTTAGAATTCAGGTGCTGGACAGAAAGAAACTGAAGAAGTGTCTTTCAGGCCTTCAGGTCTTTCGAGTTTTTAGGATAAAAACCTGCAAATTCCTTTGTGTGTGAGTGTGTGTGTGAAAGTCTCATGCAATCTGGGGTATTGTGTATTTTTTGCTGCTATCTGTGATAAGTCCCAGTATGACTATACATCCAAGTATCTGTTTCGCACCTCTGGTTCTTTTTAAAATTCCTTAGGAAGCACAGACAGGCAAACTTGATAACTGGTGGGATTATTTTATAAAAACCCACATTGTTTTATATGTATGACTTTCTCTGCTCAAAAATCGTTAGCTGTCAGAATGCATGAAGTCCAGTGAAAAGACGTACAATAACAGGGTAACATGAAAGGCATCATAAGTCAGCTTCATCACCATTTCAAAGGCATGACTTCATTCAGAGTAAGAAGAGGATTACAGATTGGACCTGTCTCATGAGAACGGTTCCTAAAATAGGATGCAACTGTTGTGCTGTCAAGCCTCAAAAAGCCCCCAGAAGAGGGAATCTGGGTGAGTTCAGGGAACTTAGACAGCACATGTTAGAGTAAAGACTCACTCAAAAACCTGTTCCTGCACTGCAGGAGGGGGGCTTATCTTTTTTGTTCCTTAGAGAACTGCAGCTCAGGTAAGGGACTATAGCTTGCGTAACTGTACTTTTGGATTAAAAAATAATGCTGCCATTTGGAAATGCTGCTTTTGAGTCTGTTTCTGGTCTCCTAGTCTAAGACTCAGTTGGAAACTGCACCTGCCTCAGTGTGACTTTATTTTTTTTTAAATTGTTGTGCCGCTCAAAGAATGCTCAATTATCTACAACTACATGGAAGTCACTGAGGTTAATTAGATGTTAGCTGGTACCACT
>VZSV01000041.1:1650919-1668307 GCA_013398735.1 Nothocercus julius
AGTAACAGGAGATGGCCAGGGCACAAAACCCTTCCAAATAATTGCCTCAAGTTCTGGAAGCGTATTTGTTTATTTTCCAGTGCTTAACCAATGTTATTACCTACAACCTCTAAAGTATCAAAGAACAATTCTTTTTACTTATCCTAGCAATAAGGTATAATGCCAAATAAGAACAATTAGTGGAGTTAGCAGGGACTTTTACTACAATATTTTGTTGAGGTTGGGCTGAGTTAGGCACAAAGAATTTCTTGTCTTTATCACTCCACAACTCTACAAGTAGAAGTGAGTTGAATGTTTGCATATAAGGAGAATTTTGATAAGATAGCACAGAACATGCATTAGGACTCTCAGTCAAGAGGTATAAAGAAGAAAGGATTAATGAAGAAGCTTGTAAAAGTAGTCTTGAAGAAACTGGAGTCTCAGCTGGACTAAGACCTGGAGAAAAGCAAAAAGGGGAGAAAAAAAAAAAAAAGATATCCCAGATTGTTATGCATCCCGCGTGTTTTCCTTCATACTTGTTTATCCCAGAAGGGATAGCTGTTGCTCAACTAGAGAGCCTGACCAGACAAACTAAAGAAAAACTGGGACAGTGCCCAAATCTGGTCACTGGAATGCAAGCTCTGTGCCTTTGCAGCAAATTAATTTACCTGGTTCTACCCTGCTATGTATTTCAAAGTTTAAACTACATACTGTATAGCTGTAGATACCTAAAAACTATTCTGTAGTGTAGACACATCTTCAGATGCAATGTTTTAAAGCCAAGAGAAAGACAGTTATAGCGGAGTCTGGGCTGGGTTTTTGTGAAGAGCAACCGTTTTAACGTCAAATACCATGACACAAAAGTCAGTATTACAAAATCCAAGCAGAATCCCCTTGAGCACAAGGAGCACAAGCATGACGTGACATAAAGAAGCTGCTGAGACATTTTAACCAAACAGTGGGCCTGACTCTTCAGCCAGTGGCACCCGCACACGGCTGTGTAAGCGCAGGCAGGTACATACAGGTGGTGCCCTCCGGCACCGTGAAGCAGAGAGTGTTTTTGGAGTGTCCCAGGGCTGTTGGACACAAACATCACTAGCCCAGCCCAAACTGCTTACAGTTATCTTCATTTAATTAGGTTGTTAAATGGCTTTGTTTTCATTTGACTTGTGGGAAGTCATTTGTCAAATAACTGAAACAAACTACTAAGCCAAAATTCAAATGTCTACAACATTCTATATAGTTTTAAACAAACTGATTTAAAATGGCACTTGCCATACAAGTTTAGTTTCCTTGCTAAATAAATACTGTGAGCTACTGCAGGTGAAATAAGAGTTCATGAAAGTTTCTACGTACATAACCGGGTAACACCAGTACAACATCAGTGACACTGGAGCAAATGTTTTTGAAAATTTCTCTTGTCCAAGGACAAATAACGTTTGGACAAACAGCAGAAATAAACAATGAAAGACAGCATGAAACTGACAGAACAAGCTGAGGCCCCAGGCATCTACATTCAAAGGTTAAAGAACAGTGATAACCTCTGCAGTCCCCTAAAGCCCTGCTAGATTTCCAGTATTCGCTTATCATGGCTCTATTTTCTTTTCACTAGAAAGGGTTTGTCATTTTTTTTGTAACAGGGAAAGGTTTTTGCCTTTAGACTGCAGTCTTTTCACATGCTTTGGCATATCAAAATCTTGAACACCCCAAATAAAAAACTGAGCAAAATAATGAAATGTAATTTAAATATCACAGTTGCCAAATGTAACTGTGTAGTAACAGGGGTAATATAATAGTGTTAGTGCAACATATTCTTTTGCTTAGCTACTGTGAAGGTGCAGACCACTAAGATAAAGCTTTCTAACCTGAGTAATTTTTTTCATTTCCAATATATTGTTTTCATAACTGTCTACCAAATGCCATAGACACCAGAGCACACATTTTGGACACCTAACCCTAATGCTGTTATTTTAAAGGAACATCCTCATCTTCCTTCTGTCCAGTGACTGGTCTTTAGGATCTTTCCTGTTTTGCAGGTGGAAGAAGGAAGGGAAGAAGGGGTGTGCCCTAAAAGGGCAACTAAAGCCAGCATCTTTAGCTGCGTATCTCACCATGCAAAGTCAGAGCAAGAGTCACGTCAAACACTCATTTCCTTGCCGAAAGTGAGGGTTTCCAGGAGAGCCGGGGATGAGAACAAGGATGCCTGCCCGCCTGCACTTCACATCTCACCCTAAGGACTGTCCTTCATGGACTAGTGACGTGGTCGTGGTAGTCTAGGACTTTATGATATCCAACACTGGATTCATCATTACTGAGGACTTCAGTGTACAAGCAGACACAGACTTCTCCATAACAAGGAGAAATGCTGATATAATTTAATAGGGATTTTAAAAGTCTAGTATTTAGCTGAGCATCATCACAGTAATGCAGCACAATAGCAAAGGTCCCACTACCCTCACTTGAGGACCTGGGTAGGGAGTGTGGGAAGAATACTCTAAGAGTAGTTCAGGGAAAACAGTATAAGAAAAAAATTAACCATGAGGTATTCTTCCCCAGAAATATAAGGTTCATCTTGCAGAGATCTGGGTTAAGACCTTTCTGAAGGAGAGGTCACACCTGTACCACTGCGTTTACATGTCGCTGCAATTTCTGCACTCCATGGATTTCCTAATTCCTTTTTTATATACTCTTGGCCTGCACAGCATCCTGTGCAGAGGAGTTTGATGTTTAGCCTCTTGGAAGCAGTACTTCCTTCTGTTTATTTTAAACAACTAAACACTGAAGTGCAACACTTGCTCACTCAATTTCACTTTCTCACAACTGCAAGTAAAACTCGTTATGGAAGCAGGATGAAAAGCAAACAGACCAAAACAAGGAAAGAGAAAAAAAAAATTGTCAAAAAGAAAAGTGGATTAACAAAATGCACACCCCCAAGATGCTGCCATAACTGCCCCAAGGAAAGTAGGATCAAAGTTTATGAGGCCTATTGCCCTTTTGTGGATTAGGCTTTTAACTCTTTGGGAGGTATTCAGATGCTGCAGCATTGGGCAACATTACAAAACCTTGCAAGAACGGATAAACACAAAGTGTTTACCAATGCAAACCAGTGAAATGTTCTGCGTACTGACTCAGATCTCGCTGATGTGAGAAGAGCTGATAGGAGTTAAGAAAACCGCACTCAGGCCTTAAATACAAGGATCTGGACTTTGTTCTGCTGCTTTATAAAAGAAAGATCTTTCCATGGTTGTGCAAATGTGCACATGTGTGCACACCCACACAATTAAATTGCAAATTCATGCTCTTTGGTGCACATGAGCATCTCCAGCTTACTCATGGCATAACTCAATCTGGCTTTCAGCTGGGTCTCATCCTTTCCTGACATGTATTTACCTAGAAAATCAATTTCAGGGAATTCAGTAGGAATCAAAGTATCTTTACATTTCTCAGTCAGGTTTTTATGCTGCTGGCTAATGCAACAAAAGTTTCATTTATTTTAATAAATTTTAGGAAGTTCTTTCACTTTTATTCATTCCCCACATATACCTGAGCACTACAAATTACAAAAACAACACTTTCTATGCATAGACAAGCACCACAGGTACTTACATTAGTTAAAAGAGAGAGTAACTCAACAAAGTGAGAAATCATATTCCGACTTGAATTTCCAACTGTTAGTGCTATGGAGTATGTGTATTTCCAGTATGTGCATATATTTACACACAAACATATATAAACATTTATGAGTCGCTCAGTTGGATCCTACCCACCCAACCTTTTCACATGGTGTTTCCAAAGTGTTACATTAAAGCCTGCTTGCCAGCTTCAGGTTTCCTGCTCACAGAACTCACGCCAACCATCCGTGCCAAACTCCAGTCAGTTAATTCAAAAAGAACTTATGAGGAACTATTACACAACCAAGGAGACCAGAACCTGAGCCTTCTTATTGGCTTCGTGCAAAAAATATGTTATCAAAAATAAAATGTATCAGAAAGATTTCCCCCCTCCTTTTTTTTTTTTTTTTTTTTTAAAGAATGGAGAGTAATGTGCAAAGTAGGAAGAAAGACAAAAGAAATATGTAATTAGGAATTTTAGAACAATCATTTTCTGGCAGAAAAAGCTTCATGCGCTGCTCAGCGCTCTGTCCCAGGAAGCATGACGGTATCTCTGAGTTTGCTGGCCATTAAGGTGCTGCCAAGAGACTGTTTGCTGTTTCCACAAACACTGAGCCAATGTACGAGCTACACCCAGTAACCAGCAATGGGGGCAGCCAAACTACTGTGCACGCTCACAGCCGCCTATCATTTAAGTCTAGAGATGATCATTTAAGTCTAGAGATGATACATCTCAGGAAGCAACTCTTATGTCTGTGTTGAAGTAGCAGTAGCACTATCTAACTTTAACACCACCTCACTTCACTAAAAGACCAAATTTTCACTTGCTCATGGCAGTGCCAAGATGCAATGATTTCAGCTCAGAGTTTCCATGCTGTGTACTTGCTTCAAGCTTGTTTTGGAACTTTTAAGCCAAAAAGGTTCCATCATTTCCAAGAACAAGACTAGGAAAAATGGCATTATTTTGCCCCTATTTTAAAAATTCTTTGAAAAGCTTGGGCACTCCTAGACTTTGGAGTAGGGGCATAAAATGCGTCAGGGTTTGGTCACTGTGCCAGAATTATACTTTCAGGCAAGTCATTAGTTTTTGAAAAAAATGCACTTGTTAAGAACTAGGACAAGGCAAGCAAAGAGACTGGGACATGGCAGGATTCAAGGGAAAAAACTTAAGACCGGCCAGAGCTGAAGAGCCAGGAGCACAATGGGGCATGTGAGTGGGGAGCTGCACGGCAAAGCAGAGGTATCAGTGAGAGGCCAGGGGATGCAGGGACGGGTCAGAGGGTCAGAGGGACAGGGCGAGAGAGGTGAAGACACAGCAGGCAGATAAAGTCTGTTTCTCTGCACCATGCACCTCTGCCACAGCAGGAGTATAATACTAGTATATATACATAAACTAGTATATAGATACATATAGTATATACAGTATATACAGTATATGCAATACAGTACACTGTATATACTATATACAGTATATATAGTAGTAGTAGCATATACTGTATATAGTATATACAATATATATATTTTATATATACTAGTATATATATAATACTAGTGTATATACATATATATATACACATATATAATACTAGTGCCCCTTAGTGTTCCTTAGTTTGCCTCAGCTGGCTTGGGAGAAAAAAAGAAACAGCAAACAAAATCACGCATAAAACTTTTTACTTAAAAAGGTTGAAAGTTGGGTGTGTGAATGCAAGAATTAGATTCACTGTGCTATTTAATTCAAGCCTTCTTGTGCATATTACAAACAGGCAGTCTTTAATTATGCTGATTTTTCACCCTTGCCACACAGCAAACAGAGACAGACTAACTCTGGCATCGCTTCTCTTTTGCATGCTGCCTCCTCAGCCCTAAAAATATTATTTTCACACAGTTTTCTACATTAGTGTTTGCTACATAGGAAAATTTTGTTATTGTCTCCTATATACTATTTCTGTTCATTAAACACTTTATAAACTTATTGTGTATATACATACACAACTATCATAAAAAACATAAATTGCCAATCCATTATAAAAGTTGGCACATTCCGGCCTGCACATGTTTTGTTATGTACTAATAGCACTTAATACATATTCAAGGTTGAAACTTAATTCTTATTCCAAATCCATTTCAACCTTCCAATCCAGGAGTAAAAGGACGCATCAATCATAAGATTAAAAGCCAAAATGAAGGTTAAGGGACAATCTTTCCCTACAAAACTTTTTGCACAGTTAATTGGGTAAATGGTGTCTGAATTACGCTATGCTGAACACAGGATTTATATAACACTCATCAATTTTACTTTTTGTGCTATTTCAGAGATGCCTCTGCCATAGAAATACAAGAAATTGAGCTTATATTAATTAGAGCATCTTTGATGAGCTTTATTACCTCCTGGGGAGGGGAGCGGCTAATGATGGGATCAAATGGTTTTTCCCAAAGTTATTAATATCTGACTATGTAATTCTGTAGTGGAGTGCATCTGGTCTAGCAGGCTGTCTACATGATATCAAATATTTGCCAGAGACCGGCAGATCATTTTCTTACCTTCTCTTCTTTCTTCTCTCTCCTCCTGCCTTTGGCTTTCCTAAAATACACTTCTAGTGTTTTCCTTTGCAAAGGTGGCCTCTAATAGCTGTTTTACATCTGGAAATTTACTTCATTGGGAGAGAACACTTTCTCATCACAAGACCTAAAGAACAGGCTAGTTTTGAGCATTGCCACAGGCCAAAAAACCCTCCTTCTGCATAGCACTGGGTTTCTTTTCCTCCTGCAGACCGCAGGGTGCAAAAGGAGAGAGGCTATGCCCTCCATTTCCTTCTTCCCTTCTCGTCCCATCTGCTACTGCCTGCAGACTGGTAAGCATGACCATGAAAGCTGCCATTCAAGAACAGCTTTCCATCACAGTCATGCTTTTTACAAGTGTTTTTAGATATACTAATTTCTAGGAAAACCTAAAAATTGTCCTTCATCAATTCACACTGGGGAAGACTTTCCTTGTAAAGGTCAGATGCTAGAAAAATATAAAAATCAGAATGCCCTCTCCAAGGCTATAAACCACTTGTGAACAGTCATGTTAAGCTGTCATCACTATGCATACCTTACACTAAGCTGCACAAGAACTGAAGTCTTTTAGCAGCTTTAAAGAAACAGGCAATCAGAAGATGGCAAAGTATTTTATAAACTTGCTTTTTTAATAAATACATTTTCTGATTTGAGGAGAAGAGGAAAATATATTTCTGCAGGTATTTTAGGATATCACTGTGAGAGACACTGACTTCTGTCGCTCATTTGGTGGATAGTAACAGAATTCATAGGTTGTTTCCTTCTATCTCAGCTGAAAGGGCATTTGATATTCATTAAATTCTGTGTATAAAAATCTCACACACCTTTTAAGCATATCAGGTACATGGAAGAACCAAATACCCAACAGTTAGGCCTAAAAATTTCAGTGCAAATGTCCCTTCTAGCACGTTTAGTCAACAGTTTTGTGAACTTTTCTTTTAGAGTGTATTTGCTTTCAGAAAAAACTTTTTTTTTTTTTCGATAAATAGTAAACTAAGTAACTACTGCCATCTTACTTTATAGTGGGGGGAGAATGCTTAAGATGTATATCTATAATTCAGAAGTTTCAGAAGTTTCATTCAAAGTTTTACTAGCACAAGCTGTCATTCATATATGCACATTATTATCACACTGAAAAGAGAAAGCTGGATTTATCTCAGTGTCCTCAGGCAGCAATCCAGCATTCAGTTAGTTGCATCTGGTCCTCCTCAGATTGTGAAAAAACATTGCAGAAATCAAAATAACTGCAAGAATAGCGCCTACACTAATTTGTGAGTCATCTGAGAAAAATTAGCCTTTGCTAAAAGAAGAGAGATAAGGAATAATAGCGTCCAGAGGACTTAGTCAAGAGGTATGGGAATCATGATAGTATTTTTATTAATTTGCTAAGATAGCAAAGTGTGCTCTCCAGCCAGACATTGCCAATACTTCTAGCTCATTGCTCTAAATTACACTGACTTACAGTCTGAAGTTTTAACCAATTGGATCAGCCCAAGAAACTAGGAGCAGCTTCCCAGTTTGACCAGAGCACAACGAGTTCTCAATTTTTAGGTTAGTTAAAACTTGCAGTTGAGTAGGCTAATTGGAAATCTTGCAGAAAGCAAAACAAACAGCATGTATGGACACAGAGCCCCAGGCTAAGACACAGCGCCCTCCCACTGCGAGGCATCAGGTGAAATCCATACGGAGGGCAGGACCGCGCTCCGCGAGCCCAGGGCACTGCCCCGCTCCCAGCACGGTGCTCACCAACAGCCCAGCGACAAGGAAGCCTGGAGGCCAAGCCAACCCACAGCTCCCCTCTTTGCAGGCATGGCCCTCTCGGCATGAGCACCCTGAAAACATGGTTCTCCAGGAGGAAAAGCCGCAGGGAAGCCCTGTCCGTACCTTTGCAGAAAGGAATGGATGCAAAGAGCTGGCTCTTACCTTGCAAGGCATGGGCTTCTTGAATGAGATTTCAGCTTGAGTCCAAACGCCCTTTGGAGAATCCAAGACGGACCAGATTTTCTCTTGAACCACATGATTCTCCTCAAAGATATAAACAGCAAGAGTGCCGCTCATTTTGAAAAACCCATACAAGGCATAATAAAATCGCAGGCAATACTGCAAGTTTCCTGGCAGAGTAGGGCCATACAGCCGTCCAATATATCCAGGCTGCGATGTAAACTTTGTGTTTGCCAGCAAGTAATAACCTGTAAGACAGTGCAATTATTGAGTACTTCTAATACACAATTTACAGAGCTGATTTGTTATTAAAACAGTTTCTTTACTGCAACAAACTTGAGTAGCAAAGACAGTTTCTACTGGCAGGAAACAGATGATCCCACTCTGTTTGAAAGGAAACAAGAATTTTTCTTAAAACATCCTTGCTATTTTAAACTGCAGTGGCACATGGCTAAGATACTAGAAGTGAGCACTTTTCAAATTTACACTGAAAACTGCTCTTCTTGCCTGCTGGCTCCACTGGAAACATTATTTTTAGGGTACCATTTGCAGATCCAAAAATGAAAGTCTGGGGCACACAGCATATTATTTCTTGCACCATGTATGGAAGAGGTGAGATTTTGGCATATACAGATTAATAAGCTTGAATATTCTACATACAGAGATGTGTGAGAAGCACTACATCGGTGTGAACACATTAGCATGCTGTTCAAATAGCAATACACAGTTTCATTATACAAAACTTCAAAGCTTTCCCTTAAAATTGTGACTGTCCTAGGCCTGGAGGATCTAAGAGCCCCGTGTTCCTCCATATTAAAAGCAATGCATTAAACTACCAGTGTATTTTCTTGCATGTTTTTGTTGGAATCGCATCTGCAGTGACTACAAATCATGATAAGCCAGTGCAGTTGCTGTGATTTATGACCCTGGGTGAGAGCAAGAAGAATGAGCTTGTCATGGCCTTTGGGCACATTTCTGTGCACTGATTTTCCAAGGAAGGGAGTTGCAATGATGCAATCTAACCTGTGTCCATGGCATTATTTAACAGAATGAAGAACAGCTTAAACACAATATCCAGTTTGACTCTTCTGACTAAAAGGAGTTTTGATTTACCAAACCCTGTGGTGTGATCTCCTGTTCTATACACATTACGCTTCACTTTCACTCTGCTCCATCCTGGGCCATCCTTCTGATCCTGGTAAAAATTACACAGATCTTCCTCAAAATTGCAGCTTGCCTCAGCAGGATTGAAAGGAATTCCTAAAAGATATATGCATAAACTTTGTTAGGAAAACAGAGGATAATATTAGACATAAGTTTTTGAAGAACAAGGAAGCTGAAGTATATTCTTCATCTTTTTTTGCCCGTCTTTAACATCATGTGTGTTACAGCAGATCAGCATACAAAAAGACATTGTGGATACAAGGTACAAACTCATATCAAACTATTGGTTTTCTATCACAAGTGAATCTTATTTTCTTCAATTTTTGCCAGAGGGAGAGAAAAAGTCCTCCTTCATAGTCCCTATAAAAATAAATAAGTTACACACACTAAAAGATCTCTCCTTCAGGACATAATGCATAAAGGCATACAGACATTTGTTTTCACCCTGCTTCTTTCTTCAAAAGATATTCGGAAGAAACAAGTGTGTGTGTCTGTGTGCATGCTTGTCAAATTTAGTCAATTTAATTTCCATTATTGGTATAGCCTTCTAACATCAATATTTAATATTTTTTAATCACACATTTTTCAAAAGCCTTTTGTAGTAAGGTACAATGTGTGTGTGTGTACACGCGTTGTACATATGTAAGCCAAACAGCGTTTGGATCATGTGCTACCTCGTGGCCACCGGCTTCTGGAGTGATGCCTCTCTCATCTTAGCACTGCACATGTCAAAACACAGGAGATAACCGTACCATATATAGCGATGTTTATTAAAAACGAATCCCCCCAGCCCAGCTGATGACTCTCTCATTGACCTGCTATGTGGAATTCATAGATCAGAATTTGCTTTGGTCTGAAAACAAACCCCTTGTGCAAGGGTGTTTTTAATTTGGATATTCCTGCTTCTTTAAAAGCTGCACTGGTCACAAGTAGCGGGTGCCAAAGGAAAGGGGAGGACATGAGTCAGAGTGCTCATGCAATTTTCTGCTGTATCAGAAGTCAGGTCCCTCTACACCAGCACACATGACCTGTGCAGGGCTCCTTCCCTAGCACTGCTTTGGCAAGGGCAGGAAAACATGCAGTTATCTTCAAGAGAAGCAAAATTTTGGTTCTGGAGAGATGCCTCTGTCTCTTCAGCTTCACATAAGCCACACGTAAGCCGCTACCCTTGTGCTTTTCTCTGTTTGCAGAGAAAGAGGTGGAGGCCGGACCCCCACCTCTGCTTTCCTAGGCTGCGGGAAACAGCCGGGGCACCACCAGAGCCACGCAGCATCACACCTATCTTTCAAGTCATCCTTCCACGAGCAAGTTTAGCATTCTGCTATATTTTCCCTCGCCTGTGCTGATGTCCAGACCTTTGTTGGCCCAAACGTCTAGAATAAATGCAAAAAACCCCCCCAAAAAATCATAGTGCGGTAATAAGCAACAAAGGACCATGGTTTTCTGCAGAAAAAGTCTTCAAAGCAGCTGAGAAACTGCCTATGGCTGAATACAAGAAGAATGAACATATGTTGCTCTTGAATATTTCTACTTAAAACAGCTAAGGATGGAAATAGAAGATAGTCTGAAGAATTAACCAGCACCTAAACATAGTTTAACAAAATAACAAATAAATGATTGGCATCTTTTTTTTAAACAGGAAAAAAAAAAAAAAAAAACACTTTACATTCAGAGTTAGTAGGCAAAGATCTAGCCAAATTTATCCATTTATCTTATCAGGGCAGATGTGAACTTGAGCCTTGATACTGAGACTAATGTGGAGTTGGGGCAGAAAATACTACCCGAGAATTAAGAGGGAAAATTGATATGAGCACATAGCACCAGAACGAGGCATGTACAACCTGCAAATACAACCCAAGATTTTCATCACAATACTAAGCTAACTGTTGCAAAACTAAGCTAAACCAGAATAGGCATTGTTAATTAAACAGAAGTCAATATACTAAACCAAGATTAGTGAGTTAGTAATATAGCTCAAAGCTGCCTCCTACTGATATTTGAGCTGTGCAGATAAAGCTAGCAGATACTCCAAGCCAATGAAAAAGTGTAAAAATCTCTTTCTTCTTGAAGATTTGAAAACATTGTCAGAAAATCAAAATTTGTGACCAGAAAGAACGAATGGGCTTGACTGAAAACCACTAATCTGTTTTTGACTTTTTGCTTATCACTGACACTAAAATCCAAGCAACCAGTGCAAAGCAGGACCAGAAAACACATTCACAAAACCCTAGGCCTGGTCCCAAGTGTCCCTGCAGCAGAGGTGCTGAGGATCCAGCTGTATTCTGCTGCTGTGTAAACTGTTCATCTGTTCATCTCATAGCAAGCAATATTTTGTTCCTAGGAGTAAGAGGGCCCAATAGTTCAGAAAGTAGCATTTTGGTGTCACTCCAAATATTGCAAATATTAAAATACATGTTTCAAAGAGACAAAACACAGGAGGAAAAAAAAAAAGGAATGTAGACAGTGGTAAGAAGTCATACCTGTCTGATTGCTGCAGTAAACTGGAGAGAAAGCAATGTCATCAAGGGCAACATAACCTCCCTTGGCGCTGTTGAAAGCAACTTCAAATATCACCTGGAAATGACAATCATTTGTTATTCATCTACAATATACCCGATAACATGCAAAGCACATCTCTGTACTACCGAGTTCTCAAGCAGCCTCTGCCTAGGCAGACTCCAGGGCAGCTCGGTGAGCACTGCAGGAGTTGGGACAAAGTGAATTGTGTCAGTGACTGGTGACACAAATCACGGTCAGACCCTGGGGCCATATCCTTGTTCACTAGGGCCTTAGGAAGGGTAAGCAGAATACAGCTCTCCTACTACTTTATGAGGCATCAGTAATTTTAAAGGTGCAGAAAGTTTACTATCATGAGATCATGCAAAGCCAGTACTTAGGGTTATTACTCTGAATTGGCTATAACTTCAAAGCTGCCTGATTACTACTGTGTCTTGTATCTATCTGAATCTANAATTGGGAGACAACGTGAATCTGAAAGAAATATTTTTATCAGACTGTATTCACAATCCCAACATCTGACTGAAGCTTGATTATACATATCGTTAAAGCTAAAGAAAAAAAAAAAAAAAAACATACGCAGAACTCTGCGTGAACTGTCATTATCACATTAACTTTTCTCTAAATATAGTGTCTTCAGACCCATGTCTTGGCATCAGCTGGCAAGGAAGATTTTCTTTAAAAGTTATAATTAAGATAAAACCAGATAAGTTGTTATTCTATTTTGTTTACTGCAAAAGCAAACACTGTTTGTACTCAGCCCTTCTCCAGAGACGTTCCCAAAGTAGGTGGAGGACAGTCCATAATTCTTGAGGAAGTGTGTTAAAACTTATCTTAAGTATCAAAGCTCTGAGTTGCAGGAAAACCATGAGAGAAGGCTTGATTCACAAGGCAACCCCAGGGAAAAGCAAGGATATAAAGACAAATGCTTCCACAGTGACAGCCCCTTCAGTGAAAGCAATGCATGTTTCCCTACGGATAAGAGCCAAATTGTGAGAACTGCAGAAGAATCCCAACACTTTTTTTTTTAGCCAGAAGGAAAAAAGGAAGAGAAAAGCCCCTTTGAAGCTCAGTTGAAATAAGCATAAGCAAGGTCTTCTCTTATTTCTGTCCAAGTCTCTAAAAATAACAGTAACATTATTCATAGCCAGATTGCATGAAAATTGTGGGGCAAAACAAAGGCACATCTAGCCCAGCATCTCCTTTCTGAAAGGAGAGGTCTGCAGAAAGAACTGGATGAGGCATGTCTCTGGACATACTTCCCTCAGATGATATTCCTGATGGATTTTTTTCCTTCAATTAATCTAGCTAATCACTTTTTGAATCATCAAAATAATAGTATTCATAACATGCTGCGACAGCAGTTCCACATTTTAGCTATGCTATCTATGAAAGAAAAAAAAAAAAAAGAAAAAAAAACTCCCTTGGTTTATTTTAAACTTATTACCTCATCATTAGGAATTTGGGACAACAATAGAAATAATGAGAAAAAGTAAATATCTAAAACTTCTCCATCTCAGTCATGATATTTTTTTTAACTTCTGTCACATCCTTCACTTTTGAAGCGCCTTCATTCATCTAATTTTGTCCTTAGTTCTGACATTCCTCATCTCTCTCCTTTAATTATACAATATGTTTTTTTTTTTAGTGAGAGGATTAGAGTTGTACACTATTCTGAAGACAGGAGTACCCTGTGTATTTATTCAGTGGCAAGGCATGTTCTATTTTGCTGTTTATTCCTTTACAAATAATTTCTAATATTCCAGCTGGATTTATAAAAGCCACTAAGAACTGAGATGATATTTTCACAAAACTAACAACAAGTGATTATTAACTAATTCACAACTACAGCACTAGGACTATTCTTCCCTTTGCAGGCTAGTTTAAAATTATAGAACATTTAATTCACTTATCATGCAGTACTATGAGATCTTTCTGCAATTCTTTGTGCCTTTTTTTTATTGTTTTTTCTTCTCTTACTATTTTGAATAGAATCATCAGCAAACTCTGTAACCTCCCTACTTAAAACATATTGAAGGTAATTTAAAAACTTATAGATACATTTAGAACTGTGAGATAAGGATGAAAGGCAAGAGCTTTGCATGCAGTCATGACCTTGGTGGGATAATGGAGACATCACGGGACACCTTGCACCAGTGAGTACTGCAATGGATGGATATACAGGATCTACAGGAGAGGGTTTTCACCCTCTAAGGCCAGCTCAGAGGAGACACCATTAAGCATGACATTGTGGTGGCACTGCGTGACAGACCACTGCCAGCCAGGTGAGGAAGGAGATGAAGATTTCTTTGTCCAAATTAAGAAAGTCTCTGTGCTACAGACACCCATTCTCAACAGATACCTTAACCCCCCAGTATTTCCTGAAAGGGCAACATGGTGGGATGCAAGCAATCCATGAGATTTCTGGAGGGTGACATGGATAACTTTTTTATAATCAGGAGCTAGGTGGGCCAACAGTAGGTGCTGGGTGACGGGCAGATGGATCTCCTATTCACTAGCAAGGATGAACTGGCCGGAGATGTGATAATCAGTAGCAAATTTGATCATGACTTAGTGGAGATCAAGATCCTGAAGGGAGTGAGGGAACCAGGAGAGTAGCAGATTTCAGACCCTTAACCTTAGCAGAGCAGCTTTTGGCTTATACAGGGAGCTCTTAAGTAGGATCTCATAGGAGATAACTCCAACATCCAAAGCATCCAGGAAACCTGATGGCTCTTTTAAAGGAAAACATCCCGCAATCGCAAAAACTGTCCAAATATTCAGCAAAGCAAGAAGTATCAGAAGGCCATCTTCCTAATCAAGGAAGTCATGGCACAGCTCTAATGCAAAAAACTGCAGATAGGACAAGGAAACAAGGAGAGACTAAAAAGGAGGAAATGAGAAACACTGCCTGGGCATGCAGGTCTGGCATCAGGAAAGCCAAAGTTCAGCCTGACTCAGGACTTACAAGGGTCTTCAAGAAGAGCTACCATGACTATATTAGGGGTAAAAGACTGAACAAGGAAAACGTGGGTCCATAGCTGGATACAGCACATGATTTAATGATAGTGGTCAAAGGTGATCCAGAGGTGCTTGCCATCTTCTCAGTCACCACCAGCAAGGCCTATCAAAACTCTGTGTCCAGCAACAGGCCTCAAGGAGGAGAGGAGCCATCAGCCAGGGTGAGAATCAAGTCAGGAAGGACTCAAAAGCGAAGCTGCTGAGGGAACAGTTGTATGTCCTTGCAAGTTCACTATATACCAGCTTTGAGAGCTTGTGGTGATCATGGGAAGCCCACCACAGCTGGGGAAAGGCTAATCTTGCACGCATAGACAAAACAGGAGAAAAGCTCAATCTGAGGAACTACACCCTGGTTAGCATCACTTTTGGACCCTGGGAAAATTATGGAGTCAGTCCTCTTGCAGTAAATTCTTGGGAACAGGAGGGAAAAGGCAGTGATGAGAAACAGTATGCATTGATTTAACAACAGTAAATAATACCTGACCAACCTGTTTCCTGTGACAATGTCCGGATTTGCAGATGAAAGGAAAGTAGTAATTTTCATTTACCTCTACTCTAGCAAGGCTTTTAATGCCATCTCCTACAATGTTCTTGCATACAAGTTGTCACAGTCTGTGCGAAAGGACAACCTAGACAGGTAAAAAACTGGTTGGATGGTCAGGCTTAGAGGTTTGTGGTTAATGAGTTGTGCTCTACCATGAGCGTAGTAGCAAGCATGGTACTGCAAGAGCTATCCTCCAAATAAACACCTATTTTTAAGTTTTGGGATGTTTATTCTATTGATAATATCAATCAGTTCGCCTAAAGGGGAAATCACGTTCTAACTGCAACCCTCTTCTACTCTCTCTCTCTCTCTCTCTCTGGCATATTTAGGCAATTACACAGAATTGTATATCACAGTTAATAACTTGGACATTTTGTTCCTTCAACATTCTTCTGTGAATATCATCTAGTGTTGATGATTTGTTACTATGCTTTTTACCTACTCTCCCACTGATGTATTCTTTTAATCTCATTATAGCAAAAACAAATTTAAAAAGCTTTAGTGTGGGAATTTTCCCGTGTTCCTCAAAAAGCACATGAATGCAGAGGATTGTCTTTTCTGATGTGTGCCTTTCCATTATACCTTGGTGTTAGACTTCCAGATTCTTAGACTTCCTTTCTAATTCTAATGTGTTACTAAAGGAAACCAGGTGGCCTGATGGCCTGTTTCACCATCTGACCTCATCTATGCTGAAAACCAAGCACCAGAATGACAAGTGATTTCTCCTTGACCTACATGCAAGGGAAGCAAACTATCATGAGAATCTTTATAAAAGAGATACTTGAAGGCTACTGCCATATTCCCCATTTGGTCTGGGACAGCAGCAACATACAATGCAACTGAGCTGCACATGAACCATCGCTTTACCTCCACTGGGTATGGTGCATTGAAGTCAACTTCTGCTACCGTCCAGGCTGCGCTCAATGCACTTTCTGTTTTCCAGATCTCGTCATAGAAGCCACTCATATCTCTCAAGTAAACGGTAAAAACAATGCTACTCTCCTGCTTGAGCTGATAATAAAAAGATAAGCAGCCAGACATGGGGGCCGTTGTCCTTGGTGAAATTAGCTGGGCCACTTCCTGAAAATGCTTGACATAAACAGAGTCCACATACATGTAGTGACCTAAAAGTATAAAAACACTCGGTATGAGCACACCCTTTGAAGGACACCATTCAAAAGAAGTAATCACAAATCAGCAGGAACTAATACATCTCTACAACTTTGTCGGTAGTGGTTGGCTCCTAGGAAATTCTAGCAATCCTAAGCAACCTTTTTTTCCTCCTTTCTCCCTATAGACAACCCACAGTTGTGTGACTAAGACACCTCAGGCAAAACATTCAATCTGCTATTTTCTCAAGTGTTCATTTTAAAACTCTGTAAGTAATAAGCTCTCAAAGTAACAAGCTCTCAAAGTTTTTTGGTGCAGTTCATAAATGGAAAAACGCATTATAATTGACTAAAAGCCCTCCCTCATGACAGCTTAGCTTAATGTTTAATCTTTATCTAAGTGCTAACTGAGGTAAACCAAGTAAATGAACAAAGCTCTAAGCCATGTTTTTCCTCCTCCGTTTTAGTAAGCATTTTACTTATATCAAATGACTTGGCAAGTAACCTTTATTCTGTACATTTCACTGCACATGTAATTCTGCTTAGTCTGTCTAAGATGCCTTATCTTTACCGAAGACTTTTGGTAAAAACTTTTTTTATGTTTTTAATGGCTTGGGGTGTTGTTCATACATGTAAAAATACAACTGAGTAAATTCCCTGCCCTCCAATGGCCAATACTACCTGCAGGATTTTCAAAGGGATAGATTCTCAGACTTAGGCTGCTTTTGGGAGAACTACCTTGATTTTAACAGGACATAAGGATGTGCAGGGTATGCGGTGCATATAGTTTTTTCCTCTTTTACAGTCACATAAGCATGGATCTACAACATCAAACAATATTAACAATATTCAGATCGACTGAAAAATGTTGCTTCATAAGCAGAAAGCTTGCTGTAGAATGAAATACCAAATTCAGAGGGTACTTCAGCACTGACATTGCAGA
>VZSV01000041.1:1670824-1692638 GCA_013398735.1 Nothocercus julius
CGGTGTTATTTTAATTTCAAAAATTGCTACGCTGGCAGATTTATCTTTTCCCATCTCACCTTCCAGGACAATCTGCACAATATAAACCAAACGGTACATTTCAGGGTGTCAGCACTTCCACCATCACACTGGGGCACTTCAACCACAGAAACAAGTGAAACATAAAAGGAGCCTCATCATCCCTAGAATCCATAGAGGTGCACTTACTGAGAGAGCTTGGGGGAGTAACAGGCAGACTGCACTGAAGACCAAGCTCACCTCCTTTGGCTAGGACAGAAACACAACGAAAGGTGATGGGACAGAGCCTAAATCAGTACAAATGAAGGCCTCGAGACTCCTCAGCGGTGGTTATACAGGAAGCTATTACAGAAATAACACTGTGACCGGATTTCGGTACAAACAGTCTCCTATAAGCTCCTGACTCTCCCTTCTCCCAGACGGGTGCAGGGGGCAGGGCTGAGTGAGCCCAGCTGCAGACCGAGGGCCTGGGAAATCACGTATCTATCAGAGGACGGCAGTGGCGATGCCGGTCTGCGGAGGAGCGAGCATCACTGCTGCTTTGATTCAGTCAGCTGTGCTTCCCAGCGAGCTCAGAAACACATTTATTCAGAAACACAATAGCTGTCTGATTCAAAACAGCATTACTCACTTATTTTAGGGACAGAAATGGTCAACGGATTCACACAGTGGTAGGTCAGATCAGCCGTAAGCTAGAGGTTTTGGAGCCAACAGCCAGCATCCCGATGGGATGGAATAAATTTTTCTTCTAGCCAAGAAGTATATAATGAAGACCACACATGCTGTGGAAGTCTTTTGAGTGAGAACTTAAAAAGAGAATTACTGTTTGCACTCAAGTGAGGTGCAAAGACTGGTTTACAGTGCCTAGCTCTGTGCCAGTCTCATGTAACTCCCACACAGCACCAGCCAATACAAAAACATGCACCTGTGACACTTCCCAGGTTGACAGAGGAGAAGAAAGAAAACTACATTCTCTTAACACTTCCTGTCCATACATTCACTCTTCTGTGAACTACATCTAATGCACTACTAGGCATCACATATGGCAGGCCTGAATGTTCAAGTCCTTAAACAAGCAGAAAAGTAAACAAAACCCAGCCTCAGCTCCTGGGAAAAAATACCATTTCCACTTTGTTTATTTTCCTTTGGCTTCACCACACTAAGCTTTCCTACTGCAGTCAACAATGAGAGCCAAGAATAAGGCCAAGGCTGACAAAGCTCAAAAGGTAATCCATATATCACATATGTCACAATATGTGCACAATAAATCCTTTGGCATCTTCTAAAATCATACTTACCTTGTACTTTTTGGTGCTATTTGCTAAATCTAAACTAGCTATGAGCCAGCTATCCGAAGGCTCCTTGGCTGACCATAGCAAACGATCAAAGCTCTCTCCTTCTTGCCTCAGATACAGGTTGAGCCTGGTGGAATCAGACGAAGACTCTGAAGTTGATGCTATTTGGTAGATCAGTCTGATACAGCTCCACTCTTCAGAATGCAGTTCAGGACTGGAAAGTATTGCTTTCTCACCCTCATGAGATCTATCCACAGAAATGTAATGCCCTGGGAACAAAGACAGACACACACCAGAATAAGACATTCGTATCTCTCAGTAAAAGAGAATATAAAGGAGTATTTGTCCCAGGGCTAGGTCAGAGCATGAGAGCTCCACTCATTTGCTAGGCAAGTCATTTGCCCTTTAATATCCTACTATGCACATACAAACCTCACTTCATGTATCTCAGAGCACTCTTAATCACAGTTTCAAAATTGCAGTAGTCAGTGTACATTGTACTGAGTGAAAGACATTGTAGCAGTATAAAGGAAACTATTGAAATAAATAGACAATATTTTTATTCAGGTATTTTATTCAGGTATTCCTCCAAAAGTGATAGCTACAATTTGATTGACAAGGTAATTCACACAGAAATATGCTACAGAAACAATGAGTTGTCTACACACCAAGTCTTTCTTACTGTTCTTTATTTCTGTTCTTAAAAGAGAAAGCTAAAAGATGCACATAAGCAATAATACTAGCATGTACAAATTTACTAATTCCAAAAGGTATTAACATGATGCTAATCTTAAACACACCAGTAACCTCACAGGGATTATTTCAAAACTAATCTCCATACGGCTTATTTTAGGAGCAGGGCCTAAAACAGCTCTTCCACAAGAAAAAAAAACAAAAAAAGGAAGTGTTGACATGCTAAGTCAAAAAATGCCAGAGCATGTAGGAAAAAGAGGGAACAGTACATCACAGGTGAAGCAGAAACTTGGTCCCATGACATTGCTAGTCCACTGAAACAGAGGCAGGGAGAGCATGATGGGGTACAAGAATGACAGAGTCATGGAAAAACAGAAGCAAATAAAACTGAGCAAGAGAAAGAAAATTTCAAGAGAAGGAAAAAAAAAAAAAAAAAAAAGGGCAAACAAACAAACAAGCTTGGATACCCACAGCTGAAATATTACCCACAGACTTATCTTTTCCTTTTTAGGGAATGGAATGATTTTTGCCTCTTACCATAGCTTTTCTTTATAAGCTTTATCTACCATGTCTAGTTCAAGGTTCTTGGAAGAATACAGAAAATCACAGGTGGAATGCTAGTAATTTGTCACTGCAGCAGTGCAAGAAAGGAAGAGAAGGAAAGGAGAAAGAACTTTACAATGTGTACCAAATGTGCCTGCCAAACATGTTATCGGCCATTAACTGCAGTGCAAGGACACAAAACACCCCCTCGCACACGGATATCAGGCTCACCAGAAATAGCACACAGCACTTGCTTGCTGGCGTGCTCTGATCCAGGGTGTGTGTGTTTTCCCAGCAGCGCAGCAAGGAGACGGAATTACCACAGCTCTGTCGGATGTGGCACATTTCTCACTCCACAATCGCTCATAATTGATGCAAGTGGCAATATCAGTTCAGATGAAGAATCTTTTTTTTTTTCTTTTTCATTTTTTTTTTTTCAAGGTAGTCTTAATTTGGATCACTCTGGTTACAAAGAAACCTACAATTCTGAATCTATGCCTGGCAATTTCAGCCCTATTTTTGTCTAGAGTTCACGTTCCCTTTAGGAAACTAAACCCTCTTGGAAATTAAACTAAACTCTTGTAATAGTCATCTTTTTTTTTCCAGAAATAAATTAGTGACAACACTGGAAAACACATTTACATCAAGACCTCAAATTACCAGCTGTGAGATTCAAAGAGCTGTCTGCTGTGAAGACTTAATTATAAGTAAACTAAGGTTCTTCTACAAAAATAGTAATTTTAAAAAAGAGACAAGGTTTCTGAATCTCCAGTCTGGAAGATTATGTCACCATAAACCTGTGTGTGCTTCCTCTATATGTTGTACAGTTACTACCACTTGTTCTGATTCCCCTCTGATAAGAAAGCAAAATCATGAAGTCTTTTTTTTTAATCAAATATGATTTTTTTTTTTTTCAGGATTGATGTATTGGTTAAAGCCTCCAGAAGTCGAGTGCTTGACCCCCCAGCTTGGTGATCACCTCAGCTGTGCCCTGCAAAGTTCAGCCGTGCTTGGCTCTGCCATGGTCAATGGGGCTATTGACAGGGCTGCTGTGCGCGAGCCTCGGTGCCCTGCTCATAGGGGTCAGATGCTCTGCAGAGTCAAGCGCAGAAAAACTCTAAACTTTCCCCAAATGAATGCGGGCATTGACAGTATGGCCTTTGCAGGGCACTGTGTCACAGCAGTGTCGCCACGTGCCACCGCAGCAGCAAGGAAGGCCTCAAGGGCTGACCTGGTGCGGTCTGAGAAGGGGCCGGCGCCAAGGGAGGCTCCTCCACACACAGACCTTCCTCCCTGCAAAGGAGTTACCTAAGGGGGCTGCTCTGCAAAGCACTGTCAGTGTCCAGGCATGGAAAAAGCCTCAGCGCCAGGAGCGCGGACGTGCGTGGTGGACACCACCGTGTCTAGGTTCATCACGGGGCACAACAGCCAAGGACTGGTTAACTACCTTTAAGTGCCGACACTTACATGTAACCTGACAAAGATAAAAACATACCCATTGCATTTCCTCCCATACTCACCTGTTACCCAAGATAGCAAGTGAAGCATTTTACCACCTTCCTACCTCTGCTTTTTACCTATTGCTTAACTTAATTACTTTCTCCTCTACAGCTGGATCAGACTCCGCATAGCACAAGTTCATTTTTCTTTTCTCCTTATCCAAGTAAAATATTAAGTCATATTGAAAATATTGAAATATTGAGGCGGTCTGTAGGTTGCAAACCTCATCATCCTCCCCCCAAATGGCTATGTATCAGCACAGTGAAATTTACAAAATGAGACCTTTAAAATTCTTGTCTATACACATCTTTGATCTTAATGCTCTAATAAGCAGTTTCTAACTGAGTATCTCTCAATTACAATTGATTATACTGTAACTTTATGAGTCATTCACCCAGATTTTGCATATCTATATTTAATCTTTTTTATTCTTACTTACCAAAGAGGTTTCAATACATTAGGCAGTAGCGATTATATCAGTGTTGTTTTTTTTAGCGGGGTGGAGGGGCAGGGTTGCTCAAACAGGCAGTACTATTTTTTCCTCAAAACAGTAGAAAATTACACTCACTACTCTTTTTGTAAATAACACAAAGCACAATGCCAATCACTGGTTCATAAAGCAAACCAAATTCCATTAACAACAACAACAACAAAAAAAAACACTTGGGATAACTAAAATTACTGGCTAGCTTTTCACTATGTATTTTGCCTATAAACATTTGGAAGCAAAACCACAGGCGTGTTCCACCCTTCATGGGGTTTATATCTGACACAGCTGTTTGCTCAGTTCAGCAGCAGTTTTAGAACAAAAAAAATGTCTATAAACAGTGAGTTCCAAGAGAAACATTATTAAGGAAATATGAAGCAGAAAAAGACTGGGATTTTACACGTCATTAGGCACTCATTTATACCCATAAGTGTGCAAGAAATCTCTTAGAATCACCTGCCATGTTCAGTTTTCCTACATACTTCCAATACGGGAAGAGAAAATAATATTATCTGTGTTTCTTATAACAAATATTAATCTAATAATACCTTCTTTGCACCTATATATAAATGCATCTACTATCTCAGCATCTATATTTCTGGAGGGTGACTTTTGTGGGTTTTTTATCATCATGACACTGCTAAAATTAAAACAGATAAGGAGAGGTTTTTTTAGCACCCAATAAACCTTCTTATGTCATCAAGGAAGAGTTAATTAAAAATATATATATATAGGGCCAGAGGGACATTATTTTGCAAACTGAGTTTGTACTGTGGAAGCTATCCTTGGGTAGAAATTAGGTTTAGACAAAGTTTTGGCATATGAGAACACAGAAATTCTGTAACCCACTCTTAGGAGATTTTTGGTGAAATTAGTAGAAGGCTTGAGATACTGGATGAGAAGTTTCACACTTAACGCTCCACATTTGCTTCAGTCTTTGCGAAGGGATGTCTCCAGCCTGACACTGATGCCAGCCTGCAGCCAAACCTGCCTGCGCGCCGTGGCGGAGCGGGGGCACCTGAGGACCCTGCGCAGACCTGCCACGACACGACTCGGCTTCCTCAGGAGGAACAAAAGGGTTTCCAGGCAACCCTTATAAATCTGGGTGTTATTTATTCCAAACAAAAGCATTTCGTTGGCAAGCTTGGCGTGGGCGCAGAACACGTGGGTAGCTCTTCCTGGCAGCCCCGCACAGACTTACAGCCTATCATGAGCATGTTGTCCTCGGGCAGGTAAACCAAGTTCATCACAGTTTACACACCAGATCTCCCTCCAGAGGTGAGATTTATTATTTGACGATTTGCCAAGGACACCAAATCAGGTCAGAGAGCTCATGCTTCCCAACACAGAGGAACAAATTTGGGGACTTGTTGCCAGTGCAGTCCCCATGCAGAGGTCTCTTGTTAGTCCCCACCTCCTGCACTATATTTATTTATTTTTTTTTTCTCTCCTGCAGAAAGCTTGGAAACACAGCTGCTAGCAAGGCCATCAGAAAGCATAAAAGAAATATGCCGTGACTATGGCCCACGGTCACCACTGCTACTGCACCGCAGGCTCAACCTGCGGCTGGGCTGCAAAGGGCTGGCGGAGGCTCAGCTGCCCCTGCTTCTGGTTTGCAGCACTTGCTCCGCTACCGCTGTCTCACAGGGCATGTTTCCACTGGAAGGGCTTCTGTCAACCGCCGTGGCCTCTCCTTGCTCCTCTCCTCCAGAGATCCTCACGTCATGCACCAATTACACCAGATTCGCTGTTTTGTTCCAAATGCAACCATGTGGCTTTGTTTTCCCTCAAAATGACCTCACACGTTTTTAATATACTTTTCAAGTTTTCCCTCTCGCTTCTTTCAAGCACTCCATCAGTCTCAGGGAGCTGTTGATCAAACTACTGAGCTCTCCCTTCTGCCTAGTTCATTGTATAATGTTGACAGATATTTTATCTGTTGAAGTAAAAGTTTCCAGACCCCTGTCTGTTAGCACCGGTTTTACGTGCAACAGCTGTTTCTGAAGGCCACCTCCATGGCTTTTATTAGCTGCTGCCTTTGAGCAGAAAGCAAGAAGGATTGAGACACATGTGTGTCTGCCCTGAATTTGCAAATTGGAAAGATATCGCTCAGAACAGCTTTTTCTTTCCTCTTTGTCCTCCTAGACCGGTTTCCATCACCCACAGTGTACCGGAAAAGTTAAAGAACAGACCAAGCAGAAGCCATCAGGTACTTACTTGTTGCCAGTCTTTCCATTCTGATTCCAGGCTCTATGCCCTTACTAAATCATGTTTCTGACCAGGGGAAGGCTCTGGGATAGCTCTTTCAGCAGTTGCTTGCTCTGGCAGAGCAGCACAAAGTAGCCTTCCTTCAACAAAAAGGGCATGCCATTTCTCTTTTATAGCATTGTTTATTCAATCAGTTGCACCAAGTGCAAGGTAGTGGCATTACAAGCCCAGCCTTTCATCATTATGTGCTCAACACTTAACACAAGCTTGCCCAAGGCAAACCCATTGATCCTCAATCTACCCAAGTGTCCTGACCACCAGAGGTGTTTGGGACCTTTTTTGAAGAAGAACCCACCAGGTTTGCAACCTGGGGCCAAGTGCTGGCCCTCACTTTAAAAGCAAATGCTCCCTGGCTGAGAAATCTCCTTGACATGCCTCAGTTCTTTCCGCACTGCTCCAAAGGGATAGAGGGAACACCTGGTGTGTTTCCTGTGCAAGCGAAACTCCGGCACTCAGGCAAGGGAGAGACAGGATACAGGTCTCAGGGCAGCATCTGCGAGAGGGAGCGAGGAGAGGCGAGTCTAGGAGCGGCACTGGCCACCCAGGAAGGGCAGTAACGCGGTCCTGCCTGGGCTGACCTGGGTTGCTGGGTCCGTAACATGGTCACGACAGGCACTGCACACGCAGCAGGGTGCTGGGCCAGGCTCTACTGCTGTCCCCGGGACAGCAGCAATTACCACAGCAACAAAAACCACCCACAACCTTCTGGGGGCATCTAAAACCAGAGATGCTCTGAGTAAATGTTGCATAAACTAATCTTGGCTACTGTATGGATCTGCTCACTCTGCCTCTGTCCAATCACTTGGCCTCCTGCATTACCTTGAAAAATAGCTCAGCTGCCTAAAAGCCTCTCTCTCTCCCAGCTGCATCTAATGAAAGGTTACCCTTGCCCACAAGCCTTGCTCCTCCAAGGAACGCTGTAAATGTGCTTGGCCTTTATAAATTACATTATAAATTATGCTAACAGAAAGATCTTTACCTGGGCCCAGGTCCTGCACAGACTGAGATCATCTGTTCGGCTTCACTGGCTTCAAAAGCCAAACTACAGTGAGTTCAGATCCCCATTTTCTGGGCACTTTGTGTTTTTATACTCCTTTTTTGAGCATCGGGATCCTCAGGATGAGCAGCAGAGTCCTGGTGTACTGATGAGGGATCTCAGACCACCACGACATATACAGAGAATCCTTGACAGAAGAAGTCCCAAAATAGGTGGCTAAAGAGAGTGTGCAAAGCTGGGCTAGTCAGTCACCCACTTCAAAGATCAGTATTTGGGGCTCGTTGCCAGGTGGCTGGTAGCAACTGAAGATGTGAGTGTGCACACACAGAGATAAAACCAACAAAATTGGAGAACAGGTTTTCCAAACTAGTTTAAATAACTAATTTCTAAAATATCTCACATGTACATTTTATAGTAGGGAAACTCAGTGTATATTTTAATCTTGAAACATCCCTTAACACTTACCTACATTTGCCATTTGGAATTTAAATATAGCCAGCAGTACTGTAGTCATTATGTATCGAATCCCATACAGCCAGAGGTTTTCATATTTAAGAACAAATTTTGCATTCACCTATAATGCATCTAGGTCCCTACCTCTTTCCTTCAAGGAGAAAGCACACTTACAGTAATTCATATTTGCACTCTGCAGTAGATCACATCCATGAGAAGCTGCACACAGGGGCTCTGGTTAAAAATCCTGCTCCTGCAAGGGTTTTGCAGCTCTCTTCCAAGAACATGAGTAACGGTTTCTGGCTTAGTAACCTTAAATGGAATCTGCTATAACAGAAAAAACTAATCTAGACATGGATTTCACAGTTCAGGAAGCTTGCTATTCAACGTATCAAGGCTAATCCAAGCTTTTTTATTATTATTACTCTCTACCCCTTTTTGCTGAGGCGATAATTATTAAAATATGAAATGGTACAAATCAAAAAGTTGGCCTGAGAACTTGCCATGTTTCTTCCAAAAACCCACATGCATTTACAGTTGCCATTGAGGATGGCTATGCAAATTTTATAGGTATTCTACACAACACACACTTAGAAGTCTACTGTTTGTCTCAAAATTCAGAAGATCCCCAAGTATTTTGCAGGAGGCTACGGGCCCTCTGCAGAGACGTGCTAGTGCCCTGTGGTTCCCTCCCCTCCACCTCAATAGTTGGAGTCTCTGGTACTACCAGACGGGAGACTCACATGTGGGGCTTCAGCTCACGGAAAGACATTTGTACTATACAGAATTGTTTGTAGAGAAGAAATCAAAAGACGCTTCTTTGTGCAAACCCTGGTCTCACAGAACAGGAAAAAATGGATGCCAATGAACATTTAGGAAATTAGAACATTTAGGAACAGAACTGAACAGGATCAGTCTGACAGTGCCATTTCATGACACTGTTTCCTTCAGGATATCCTCACTGACTTGCATTTCGTTGCCAAAGTAGGTAAAGGTTTGGCAAAACTTTCCAAAGCTTGGGAGTTTAAGGATCCTCATTAAACTTGCTTCTTTTTTCAAGACAGACTATCAGTGTTATCAAGCCTTTTACATCCTCAGTATTCTAAAGTGATCATAGAGATGTTTATGTAGCTTAGGTAACCCATAAAACACAACTTATATTAGCATACCTTAGTGCACCTGCGCTGCCAAATCTCAAGAGGCATGTTAGACTACCCATACAGTGTAGTTCTTCTGTAAATGTTTTTTACAGAACCTCCCAGTTTATTGCTCGAAAGGTAGTAAGAGAGCACGAAACAACTATAGCAGATGCAAAAGAGCATCCACCAAGCGGCAGTATCCAGCACTGGCCACGCGTGGAAGCTCTGGGAAGAATTAGGAAAGCAACAAGCATATTTAGATATTTCCCCTTACACCTTCCCAGCCCCTGATGCTTTCCAGCACTTCCCCAGGAGGACCTCCCAAGCTAGCTGTGGTATCTGCTCAACCAATATGCGAGCCCAAAATTAGCAGCCTGGTCTTTGTTTGTATTCTAAGTGAAAATAAACTGCAGAAAATAAATGTCTGTATAAATTACTTTGTTCCATCTGCCAAGCTCTGTGTGTTTTTTCTGAAAAAGCATCTGTGGCACAGCTTCTTGAGAAAACTTTCTAATTGCCATAAAAATATATCTCAGAAGCTACTAGAGACAAGGCACACGCTGGAATGTTGCACGGTGTTAGGAAATTTCATAAGGAAAACTGCAAACGAATGCAGTGGTCCCAGCACATTAAGTGTATTTTTACTGCTTCCCCAGTGGATACCGACCTGGGAAAGCAAACACGCAGCCTCCTGAGGGACGGCAGAGGCTTTGCTCTCTGCACGCGACGGCGCTGCCCGAGTCCCGGCACGGCCGGCCTGCCAGCAGCCACGACTCCGCGCAAGGGCGAGCCGCGCCACGCGTCGCGTCCCGGGGGCGTCCGCCACCAGAGCCACAAAACCCGCGCCAGGGAGACGTCCTCGCGCCGCCCCAGGGCGAGGAGGGGCGAGCGACGGAGCCATCTCCGGAGAGCTCCCTCCTACAGACCTCAAAAGCTGAGATTAAACCAGGCCACCAGACCCGCTGCTTGCCAAGTTTTATCTTGGAAAACACGGAAAATATTTATGACCGCTGGGAGCTCGAGAAGAAAAAAAGAAAAAGAGAGAGACAACTTTTCAATGTGTGATACTGAAATAACCTGAAGCGCTGAGCCAGTATTCTTTAACTGCTGTGATCTAAAGGGAAACACGGTGTCATGCACACCAGCCTCCAAAAGTCTGGTCTGAAACGCTACCAGGAGGCTGATTCAAGCTAACCAAGTACACCACAGTTATCTAAGGCCAGCAATCTTGGCCTCCAAAATTAAGGTGAACATTATTTCACAAGATCACTGCAAACGGAAGCTCTATATAGCCTTCTTCCAGTTTTTCAGTCTAATTAAAAATGTTAATGAAGGAGGTGGGGAAGTCAACAAAATGCAATATGCAAACAACCGACTAATTCTTCTGAGGTGGACACTGAATTTTTAAGGAGCAAAAAATATGCAAAGCTTTACAGAGAAAGGGGTAAAGGATGCAGCACAAGGAAAATAACCAAATAGGGCTATTCTTATATACAGTTATTTCCTTGGTTTTGAAAATACTGTTTTCTCCTCTTTTGAATAGGAAAATTTTCTTCATGGCATTTTTTTAAACTGCTTTGAAAAAAAAAAAATCATAGTCTGCAATAACTTTATATTTTGAAAATAAAATAATTCATTCTTTCTTTTGCTTCAGACTCTATATCACAGAAGCAAAGCAAAGGAATATTAATGGTCATGAAACTAACCTCAGGAAATACCTGTTGCTATCCTTGCAACACACTGGGCAGGAGAACAGCTCTGCTTTCCTGACCCACAAAACAAGCTGTTTCAGGAGAATACAACTGCACTGCAACAGGGGAAGCTGTGAAGCTGCCTTCCTCCTCCTCACCTCTGTGCCGCATGAAACCCGGCTGGGAGTGAATTAAACCTGCAATGCCACACTGAACACAGATATCATCAGCTGACTCAAATTACAGATATCCTCAGATGACTCAAATTCTACACAGCTATTTCATGAGGGAATAAACTTGTAGTTACCTCCTTATATCTCTATCCCATAAGCAATTCAGCAGTATATGAGCGCCTAAATTTTGCATCAGATGCAAAGTGGAAAGGTAAAGGTATCACCAGAAAGTTTTGTTTAACCTTAGCATGAGGCTTTGGCAATGGCCCCCTGGGCAGAAACTGTTAATGCCAATTAAGCTATCGCCTATATGCCGCAAAAGCTGCATCTGTTTGCCATGAGAAACAACTATATGGCACAGAAGTCCTCCAATATTCAAGTCAGTGAAGGACAGAAGGCAGGCACTGACACCCTGCGCCAGTTCTTCCTTATCTCTTGGTATTTCATGTTTGTTCTGTGTGCCACAAGAAGCCAGCTGGCAACTTCACTGGGACAGGAAAGGATTCCCCCAGCGCAGGATCTGAGGCAGACACACACATCCCCCCTACTGAGTAATGTTCCTGCTGCAGCGTTTGCTAAAATCCATTGCGGCACTCCCCGTTAGGCGCACGCCTACAGAAAAACTGTGAGCAAGCCTGAGGCTGCTGGTACGATCAACACAGCATACGTGTAATTGCTCCCACCAGGCTGATTATCTTCTTTATTTGTTTGTTGAATCTCCAGGAGATCCAAAATCACAAAGACAGAATTCCTTTTTTCTTCTAGACATATTTTCCATCTGAAACTTACATCCCTTCTCTTTACGGAAAAAAAGTACACAGACATTTGATGGGATAGCTCAGTAAATTTTCCTTACTGAGGACAACTGAGGACCACTTGCTTTAAAAAAAAGTAAAGATGAAGGAGATTCTCATTAAAATCTCCTCCATAATTGCACAAAACCAGATGTCACCTTTTCAAATACGCTTTCATAAACACCTCATTCAGAGTTAGGTACTAGAATTCAGACTCAGGGTGGCCTTTTAATAACTATTAACTGAAAAGGAGAAAAGTACTTTCTTCTCCAGAGTAACTGAAGCTTTTCTTTTATTTTGTATATAATCATGTTGTGTGTTAGGACAAGTGTTGCCAGAAAATTACAAATACTGGCAGCAACATATGGAAACCTGGGCAACAGATCATGCAAACAGACAATAATGCTATTAATGAAGCATGTGAACAAACAGAAAACAATTTCCACTGCAACCAAACCACTTCCATCAGACCTGTTGTACTATGTTTCCGTGCCAGCCATGAGAGAAACACTGTGGTGTAATTGAATTTAAAGCTAATTTAAAGCTCAATAAAATTTTGAGTGGTACCTCAGCTGGTAAGTGGGTGCCTCATGCACTCTTGCAGTAAGTGGCCAAGTTATTTCTCCTACAAAGGAGAGGCTAAGCTCCAAGCTGACCAAAGACCCTGCAGTGAAACTCTTTGCCATAGAGCATAAAAAGGTGCATCAAAAAAGAAGCAGCACAAAAAAAACACACAACTGTGGAAAGGCTAACAGAAAAAGAACTAGCCAACCCACCAGAGGAAGAGGCTGTTGGAGTCCTCGGCTAGTAAAGGCTGACTGATCCTGTAACTCTATTTTTGGCTCTAATGCCCACCAGCTGTGAAGCCTACTCCAGATTCTTGAGTACTTTTCTCATTAAAAAAAAAAAAAAGGAAGAAAAAAAAAGATGATTACAGTTCTTTGCTTTTTACCTACACTTGGAGGTCCAAGCCACACATACCACTCATCTTATTTCCATATAAGACAACTTCACAGCACAAACTTCTCTCTTCTTTTTCAAACAAACTGCAATTACTGCTCTAATAACTCTCCAGCTTGACACTTAGTTTAAAATAAGCACTAAAAGTGTCTATTTTTAGAAAACAATCTGGTATTGAAATAAATCCTCTCATGTTTCTACTTAATCACCCAAGAATATTCTTGGCCAGGAAAGAAATCCCTCTGCGAAAGGCCTCGTAAGAATTAAAACACAAAACAAGGGGCTGACTAAATAGAAACTAGAGAAGGCTTGTGCATTTGAAGTCTTCATACTGGTTACCAAACTTCAGCTAACCTGATAAAAAACAATGGCTTAAACTAGCATCTCCTAACTGTATGTACATGTAAAACACTACAGCAAGTAATCCTGCTTGAAATTCGAAAAAAAGCACATGCAAAGTAAACCAGTATACTGACACAGATTTCTAAGCAGGCTTTAGTCCTCACACTGGCAAATTTTCTCATTACAAAGCCTTAGACTTTATTACACCTCCAAGGCATATCTCTAGGGAAGGGGAAAAAAAGAAAGAGAATTCTATTTACTCACGTGTGCTTGTTTTCCTGATATATGTCAAAAATCTGGTACCAAGGTGCTCATATTTGCAGTTTCCATCAGTGTACAGATATGTACTTAAAACTCAAGCCAGCCCTTGCCACCCCTTTATGAGCATTTCGGAAGTTAAGCAACCAAAAATGAGCTGAGACTTAAGAGACACTATAGCCATGGATCCTCTGATTGCCAGAAAGGCTCCAGACTTGCCCATAGCTATGGAAGTTTGCCACTGCCAGTGCAACACTGCCAGCTCCACCTTTTCTTGACACCTGTACTGGACTCCAACCCCTCCAGGCATGGCACATAGGGCTGGAAGGTGACTCAGAGTCTAGGGGAAAGACAAGAGGTAAAAATGGCATTAGCCCAGTTTCCCTCTGCTCTTCTGCCATAGAGGACAAAACTGGCCTGTATCATTGGACTATTCAGGTGTGATTTTCCTGGGATGAGATGGATTAACCTATTGGGCAGTAAGATTGTCAAGCATGGCTCGACACAGGGAAAAGTGCCTTTGGGCCTCCAATCTTCTCATTTTAGCCAGTACCCAGAACTTTCAAATGTTTGTGTCTGCTACAAGGCTGTACTTGTTCAAGGCAGGGAACACATTTCTCTGTGCGTTAGGCACCCGGCACACGAGGAAAGAAGAGAAAGGACTTGCTAAGAGCAGACAACAGTAATAAGTACCAATGATTAACGGCTGGTTAATTTGGGGTTACATGGCCCTAGAGGATTAAGGCCTCCGTTTCCAGAGCAGATGCAAGGCAGAGAGCACAGAAATGCTACACAGGCTTCAACATTCGCCTGAGCCTGTTCGGAGGAGCCGAGAGAGCAATCCAGAGCCTGTATCCATTCATTCATCCGCCTCCCTGCTGACCACACCAGGCAAAGGCGCCAATTATTGTCAAATATAACTGTGACTGTCACATGGCCCACAATGATCTCACTTGGGCTAAGCGGCTACGAGGCGGTGCTCTCGGGTATGGAGGTTCATCTGCAGTACGGTCTGCCAACAGCAGTCAGACAGAGCACGACTATTTCGCTAAAGCTTCCCTGGTATAAAAGCCATGCGCAGAGCGCTCCAAGACACGTGTTTACACGCCAAGAAGACTTGATTACCTCATTATGGGGAAAGTAGGAAAGGACGAAGAACAAACTCTGCTGCAAAATGCATCAGACAGTGTACCATGCCTTAACTGATCTGTTTTTCCCAAAAATATTGCCATCATGAGCGCAACAAAACCTTAATACATTATAACAAATGCATTGAGCCAGAAAAATACCAGTTTGGAACAAATTTTCCATCTCCTGTTAAGAACAACTGATAGATCTAAAAGGGGACTTGCAAAAGAATTCCCATTTCTTCCTACAAATGAAGGCAGAGCATTCATGTACGCATAAAGTTATACGAATGCAGGCGCGTACACATACATGTTGTTATTCTGATTATTTTTTACCTTAAAAAAATAGAAAAAAATCTCACATTCTCTGGAGTGGAGAACTCTGAGAGATCACTGAAACAGGGTTTTTCTTATCCTTCAGTAAACAAAGGTGAAGGTATTGGAAGCTTAGTCATAAAAAAAAAAAAAAAAAAAAAAAAAAAAAAAAAAAAAAAAAAAACCCACACAGTGCTTCCAGGTAGAGGAAAAGCAGGTATGTGCTGAAAGTATTTGAAGTGCTTCAAATAAAGATTAGAAGCCTTCTTTCCTTTTGCTCAGCTTCTCAAAGCTTGTAGTGCAACACAGCCTCAACAGCAAGGTTTCCAGTAAGTTCTCCAGAAAGAGAAGCAAAGATTTAGTATTTCCAAACTGGTTCCAGTGAAGGTGCCATCATATACCAAACAGGCAAAAGAGACAAATTCTGTTTTTTCCCCCCTTTGTAATGTTTTATTTAGACATACAGTTAGGCAATGCTAATTTAAGCTATTGCTTTGTGTGGTTTTGGGGAGCTTCCACGGTCCACTGCAGTGCACGGACAGAGAGAGGGCTGTGACGCCACAGGGTATCTCTGCCTCTCCACCACCCACACATAGACCTCAACACATGTTGTCTTCCCTATAAGAAAGCAACGAAGTACAAAGAATACAGTCTTGCAAATGTCTTCAGTAATAAAAAGCATAATACTAATCACTTTTGCCTCACAAAGATTTTAAAATACAGGACACAACATTTAGCTCATTACTTCTATCCTCCCTTACATCAGGCCTGTTCCTTGGGGAAAAATAAAACAGGTTTTCCCCTTGTATTTTCCTGTCATACTTTATTCCATACATATTTTCTAGATGAAGCCATGAACACTGTGTTTACATATTGTTTTACACAGTGTGTATACAAACTTAGAGCAAACTACAAGATTTCTGAGGCACCGAAAACATACCAGAGACAACTAAAAAAATCCAAGCGTTAGCCAAAATCTTCTGGCTAAGACACTGTCATACCCAGCGACAGCAACAACGCTGTACCATCCAAGCTCTGCCCACATCCGAAGCAGGAAGAGTCAGAGAAAAGTCAGAGTGTTATTTATAAATCCCCAGAAGAGTCAGCATTATTGATTTCCAAAGAAAATACCCCACAAACCAAATGATCATCTCTGTACAAAGGCAGGAAAAATTAAAGCAGAACTTGTGTTTCTTTTGCTCAGATCTGATGTGCTGAAACCAATGGGCTTTTCAAGCCAGGCTCGTGATGACTACTTAAAGGGAATATGCCATCACCCAGGCTAGAAGAAACCTGGTCCTATGGAAGAAGACATGTTTTCACTGCAAGATTACAGGCAAATCAGTGAATCGTTGAGCAATTTACTTGTTACTGCATCAGCAGAGAATTTCTACCTGAAGCACTTGAAGCCTTATGGCATAAAAGTGTTAACACAGTTAAACTAAGCTCTGTTCTTAGACCCAATGCATTAAAACACCATCTTTAATGATATGATCAGAAAAGAGGGAATTCTTCTGCCTGTTCCCAGTGCAGCTAGAAGGCTTATCTATCTATAAGGGAAGCAGTTAAGTGTTGGGTGTCTCCCTGCTCCCAGCTATAACTTTTTACTGGAGATGGACCTGCTGCAAAGTTGAGGGCAGCAGCATCCCTTTAGGCAGGGGAGAATTTGCTTTCTTTTTTGTTCAAGGCGTGTGGGAGCTAGGCAAGGTCACCCTCAAAGGGGTTTTGATCAACTGTTGATGTAACGCCAAAGAGGGAAAATTTGAGAAAACTGTGCAGTTCTGAAAGGAAATGTGGAGAATGACTTCCTTTAATAACTGTGCATCTCACTACAGATTTATATGCAATGTTTGTAATCTGCTCCTTTCATTTCTGTAGCTATTTCCACATTTCTGATATGAAATACAGTTCATGGTCCAGCAGGCTTAAGGGAACTCGTTAAGTCATACAGAGACTCTTACAGTATTTTAACAGTTCTCTAATTGAAAACTGTGGAGTCCGTGTTTCGTAGATGACTCTGGCTGATATTTCAAATAGAAATCTAATTACTGTGATTCATGGGTATATTCTAACTAAAGCTTGCAAGGCTTTCAGTACTGACCAAGGTGTTAGTGACATTCAGCTCATACTTTATCTGAATATCTATCTATTTAAAACAATATACAAAGAGCAGCAACACAATTATTCTATTGGCTGCACAGAATCACGGGGGAAGACAGAGATATTTACTCTTCTAAAGGGGAGTTGTAAACTGAATTCAAATGATATAGGGGCTTTTAAGGAATCAAAGCTGATAAGTAATCACATGGTGCAAAGCTACATGGAAGACTACACAGACCTTTTATCTGACCTTCTGCTACACTACTTTTACAAAGGAATATTTAAGCAGCACGAACTAAAAGATTAAAGGAAAATATCTTTTTTTTTTTTTTTCCTCAGCATGTTTTATTTAGCTGTATCAGTACAAGGCTTGACACTGATGAATTTAATCAGTAAATTATAGTGCTGCTTGTACTGATCTAACACTCTGGCTGGAGATGAAAAATCTCAGAGGGTCATAAAATGAGAAAAATACCAAAAAAGGCAGGGGGACAAGACAACTAATTGTAACTACTTTTAGCCTTTTTTTCCTCTTTCTTCTACAATAAGCTATCAAAAAATTTCCACTCGATAAGATCATAAGACTATTAGGACATGTTCAGGCTCATTTGGTTATACCTGTGAACAGTTTGTACCATATGCAAGAAGGCTTTTAACAGTAAAAATGTTTCTGAAATGTCAGTGGTGACCTGTTAGTACAAGTGCAAACTCGTTTTTTTCACTGCAGATCTAGACCGAATTCACTCCAGAATTAATACAAGGAATTTACTTTCCCCTTCACTCAAAAAAGAGACACCTCCCCAAATTTTCTGTGATTAATAAGAATTATTTTGGCAAACTTCCAGCATTTTAGCATGTCAAGAGGCACAGCAGTTTTTGGGAAGTGTGGCTTTACAGTGCTGCACTTTAGACAGAATCACATGAGTTGCTCCATCCTAGCACTTACCGAAAGACCTTGCCAGCCACGGGGAATCTGTTTTTTCTTTGGAGTTACATACAGAGTATTTACCTGAGTGAAGTGCATTGGCCTCCATTAGTCCTCCCTCCCACATCCTTTTTTCCTCCTACAGTTTTCTTATGTAGATTTGAAGAATCAGCACATATATTCTGCTGTTACCCCGTTAATATTACATGTGACAACTGTCCCAGCTGTTGCCTCAAACCATCTTCTATTGGTAAACTAGCTTTTTTCAGCTGTTTTCAATCTAAATAAAGACCAGCCCGTCAGATGCAGCAGGTATGGTCAGTGAACAGGAATGCTCTAGCAGCTGTCTTCTCTCTCTTGTCGCCAACCTCCATGGCTCAGCTAAAACACTAAAATAGATGGCTAATTCCCTAAGCACTGAATCACTAGCAGCTGTAGGCGAAAATGCGCATCTGAGAGAACTGCTGCCTTGCGGAGCACAAGGAATGCTTTGAAAGTCGTATCTCATCCCGTGATGCTCTGATAACAACCTCGGGTGTGTTTGCTTTGACTTAGCAAAAGTCTCACCCACCACTAGCTGCTGATGAAGCCCTCCATGAAGGTAAAGTGCATGTAAAGTGCACAGATTTTAATCACAAGGACAAGGCAAAGCGGGTTGTGAGCCCACCCTAATGGCACCTCTGTTCTGCACGACGGCATTCAGGACAGCGATGTGGAGGCTGACAAAGGCCAAACCACCGAGCTCCCCAGCAGAGATCTCGCCACAGAGCTAGCACGTGCTACGCCGGCCTGGCTCTGCCACATCTAGACACCAGCAAGTCTCCCTGAATCACACTCTCCTTTCCTCCCAATTCCACTTTTATCACAATCACAGCACGGCCTCTTGTCTGATCTTAGAATTGTGTAAAGGCAGTAAAGTTACACCCTCTTCATAAACATATGTTTAAATGACATACTTTCCTAGGTACAGGAAAGTGCTGTGGACAGATGTACAAGAAAACAAACACAACTGACAGATCACTAGTGATTACCTGTTTCATTACCCTGTACTTACACCCAGATGATGTGGTGCTCAACACGGGAGAGTTTAGGTCAAGAGAGGCCAGCTTTAAATCAGAGGGCAGAGTTGTAAATAAGAGATGTTTTAAGTGGTTGCAGACAGATTTTAGGTTAGATATTCCTCATGCTGCTGCTCTTGTGCCTCACGTATTTGAAGCTCTTTGAAGGCTGGTCTGCTTTTGAGACCATTTTTCATCTTAAAATTATTTTTAGTGTAACTATACAATACACATGTTGCAAAAGACAAACTTAGTTTCCTGACACTGTGTTAGTGATGCTGCTTGGTTACCATAAACTTACCTGATTGATTCCTGTTTAGAATATATCAAAGAAACTGAGTCTTGGACTGCTGTAAAAAAAAAATCAAGCATGTTTAAAGAAAAATTATTCTTAAGGATTTTAAGGATCTTTAAATTGGTGGCATATGTCAGTCGTAATTCATTATAAAACTATTCTGAATGAAGTCTTTTCAAGAACATGTCTTTTTTCTTCAGAATATTGTAGAAAGAGAAAGCGCTATTATAAAACTCTGGAACGCAGGCTATTAAAAGTGTATCCTTGGAGATATGAGACTCCAAGTCACACACATTTATGGAATTCTGGAGGCAAAGCAGCACAAGAAACAGAACACACACACACACTTAAAGCTGTCAGTGGACACGTGACAGCCAGATGCATAAGGCTATGGCAAGCACCAGGCACAGCTTCAGCTGTTCAGTTCACATGGCTCATTACAGGGGATGTACACTGAAAGTTGCTCAGCAGCTCTCCACAAAGAGCAAAGGCAGTAAGGACACAACTGTACAAGTGCTGATATATCACTAAAATAGCTCCAAGCCCACAACTGGTCATGCACAGGCACATTTAGCAAAGCTCACATTTAGCAAGGTTACACTGCTGGAGAAAACACTCTTTCCCTGTAGCTTGCAGGGGAACAGACAAATTTCTTATCTAATGCTTAAGTGCAGTCAAACACATGCAGCACAAAAACTCCATTAGTGCAGATTTCAGCTGCCAGCCCAAACATCATTATCTCCCACTCTGTTAAAAGACCTATGTTAAACTGAAAGGAGACAGTGAACATAACAAACCTACAGACACTGACACACAAAATGCTATACAGCTGTTCTTTGCAGAAGTGTAAACAAGTTGTCTCAAGTCCTAAAAGGATGTGTCATAGCTATTGGGTCAAAGGATGAGGCACTTAGGGACATGGTTTAACAGGTTTGCTGTTGAGGGGCTTACAGTTGGACTCGATCACCTCAAAGGTCTTTTCCAACCATAATGATTCCGTGATTCTGTGAAGGCAATTCATTTATAGCACTGCTATGAGCAGGATGTGCTTACAGGCAGGTTATGGCTGCACCTGTGCTGGACAGGCCTGAGAGGAAAGCAAAAAAAGGCTGAAATCCAGCCCTCCAGTATGAGTGCAACTGACCCAAAATACCCCATTTCATTCAGACAGTCCCTTATTTACATTTATAGTGAGTCTATATGGCTTTATCTATGACTCTGGTGAGGATTACAGCCTTCTACATATAGCATCTTCCTTTGTGTTAAAGTAACACAGCCTCATCCTTGAGAGTGAGATATGGCAGGTTTGTCCTAGGCAATGAAGAAATTAATGTGCTTAATAGAGTACATCATTACACAGGGGTCCTTGTCTGGAGATCTTCCCAACCTGCCTGGCTGCCACCCTGTGCCCTGTGCTCTGGGTGTCCCTGCTGGAGCAGGGGGGTTGGACAAGATCATCCCTAGAGGTCCCTTCCAACCCCAACCATACTGTGATTCTCTGTGATTTACAAAGCATGGGTATTTACTGAAATAAATGCCTGATCTGGTTAAATAAAGTCCCCAAATTATTTAACAAAAGCCTATCATACAAAGTTTGACACTCTGTAGTACACTGCAGTCTTTAACCGGTAAAACATTATGTATTTTGCTGACATGTGGTCAGCTAGCAAAACAGTAAATTCCTACAGAAACTGGCCACTATGGACCCACAAAGCTTTATGCTCCAAGGTCTGCTCATGAACTGCTGCTAAATTTACTTCCAGATGTTGGTGGTGACCAACTCAGAATTACAGCCTTCCAACTATCTTCAAATACCACTGGAGTGCTGAATATAGGCCTGCTTTCTAAGTTTGTCACCAATTAATTGAGCCCAAAGAGTTTGATCTTTGCCTTAGACTCCGTATCTCAATTTTATTTATGGATTTGTTTGTTTTTTACATAAATGCCCTGTTCATAGGCAATGGGAAGGCAGGAATATTCATGCTAAAATGGGAGCATGCCTACACCCCTAAACATACCATACTCCATTAATATCTTGGTTTATGTGTTCTACCAAATCATTTAAAGCCGACATAGCCCATTATGGCTCCGCTGCACACACACAAAATCATCTGTTGCTCATCAGATGTCAGACGCGGGGTTACGTAATGCCGCCCTTCTCCTGAGCAACGACCTTGCTGTGTTCCGTGTGCGGCTGGCAACCTGCAAACAGCCACTTCACCAAACGCATCAAGGTTGCCCTGGATTTCACCACTCTCCGTGTGGGTTGCATGGAAGAGGTAATTGGAAACGCGCTGCCATGAGCCTGGTGCTAAATGAACAACCCAGCTGGCTCTCACGCCTCAGCTCAGAGAGGATCGACAGAGGTGTGTGTGTATATGTG
>VZSV01000041.1:1698313-1709876 GCA_013398735.1 Nothocercus julius
CTCCTGTTAGATTTCCGCTTCAGGAAAAGCTCAAGGGTATTTGCATCCCAAAAGAGCAGGCACCCACAGCACCACTCTGTGCTCTGTCAAAAGTTGCCTGGTCTCCTTGGAGAAGTTCTCAAAACCTTCTTTTTTTGTTAGGGTTCCCATTCATGTCCTCCAAGGAATATGCTGCCTTGAGGAGATGCAGGACTTGGCTCATTCTTAACCCAGTTTTTGCCTTGCTTTTACTGCAAGCTTTATATTTTCAGGCTTGCAGGATAGTTTTCACCAGATTCTTGTCATGATCTGGTGCAATCTCAGTGATTTGACTCATCCCAAAATGCAAAACTGGCCATTCAGCCATAGGTTGGTCATAAACTCTATGGTATTTTGACTTCTTTACATCCTTTCCATAATTCATTTTTATACAGGTCAGTACATTACAATTTATTCAGTGCTTCGGAACCAATTTTTCTTCAGCAGTAACGTTAGCTTTTTCTTTATCCCCTCCCCCACCCCTCCCCGCCCAGGACTCTGTTTCTCATAAATAAGTTAAGCACTTCTATCCATGTTTTCAGGGAACACTCCCTTTCCTATAGCTTCTGTTTGCTTCTACCTCTAGTCCTTAGTTAAATTTGTCCCTGATAGTCCAAAGATCCTAGCTGAATGCAAAAAATCTATGCCTTCTGTCCTCTGTGAATAAGATCCTTTGTCCAAGAAGAGAGTCCAAATAGAGAGAGTCTTGAAGCCACCAGCCTTCTCGGTAAGTTACCTTCACAGAATTTGAAATGGTGTCTCTATAGCACCTTCATCCAAATTTCGCAGCTCTCCCTGTGTCTGCCCTGACCTCCTCCATCTCTGCAGCAAAGCCCACACACAAATATGCAATGGAAAGGAGACCATAGATGAAAAAATGAACAAAGCAAAACAAAGTATACTCCTGTTTTTTCAACTGGCTAGCAAAATTCTTCAGAAATTTTCTTCAGGTTTAAGTCTGTAGTCTAAGGACTACAGTAAAATGTTTGCTTGCTCAGAAAATATGCAAATATGCAAAATAAACTCAGGTCAAGTAATGATTGTTTTCTCTTTCTGACAGAAGCACCATATTCTTTAAGTTTCTTTTTGGTCTTAACTGTATGTTATGTCTGCATGTTGTATAGAGGTCACACAGCACTTGAAGTGACTGAAGCAGAATCAGAAAAACACACAATGCAATATGCCATCTATCATTATGTTGCATTACAGTGTAATGACCAGATCTAAAGAACGGTTCTGAGTAATGTTCATGAAACTCCAGAGTTGAATAAAGCAAGAGAATCAAAAGGAAATACCTTGATTTTTCCTAAATTTATTTTGTTTTACTGCCTTTTTCCTTTGTTCCAGTGCTATTGCTGCAAGTTTCCCTTAATATTGATTAGTCAGCTGAGACCAGATGTGTCTTTTCTGTAAAGACAGCTGTGAATGCTACCCTGATGATCAGTTCCCTACCTTTGACCATGACACATCCCTTTTTCCATCCCTCCACTAGCTCTTCTCTCCCTGTCACATAGGATGTTTGTCTCCACTTTCAATGTTTTTCACAGCCGTTTTCTCCCCTAACTGGCTTTACCTCAGGGTTGACATCAGCTTTGAGCCTCTCACATATAAGAACCTCTCCATAATCATCCACAAGGTTACTTGTTTTTCTTCAAATTCCTCCTAAGAGCGTTTTTTTTTTTTCCCTTTTCTTTTCTTTTATGAGGCCTGTAAAAGATTTATGACAAAAACATGGAAATTGGTGTGATGAAACCAGTGTAAGTTAGGCAGGATTGCTTCATTACGTTTGCTGTCTGCCTGGCTGTTTTTATCTACTGTTTCTTTTCTTAGGGAAAAAAACTTTGGGGAGAGGCAAAGTTTACTTTTTGTGCTGTTTTTGTATAGAGATACTAGTCTTTGAGTAAGGTTCTAGTTGCTATGGTAAGATAAACAGTAAGGAAAAAAAAAACAACGGAATCACGATCACCCCATTTGTTATGTTGCAAATACTGAAATTAAGTATTATTTGTCAGTTCACTCCATAGACACAGAATATTTGCCAGATCTGACTTGTGAGATACAAAAATGCTTAAAATACAGACTTGCACATTAGTAGTATTCTGTAGTATTCTGGGCCTTTTGTAAAATGACTTCAAACAGAACGATTTATCTCATCAAAACCATATATACATATGATTTAGAATTTTTCCTGGTCCAAACTCTCATAGCTATAATCTTCAGAGACCAGAATGATCTCATTTCAGGTCATATCTGCCATGAAGCATTTCTAACAGCTGGCTGACTAATATCTCTAACTAATCTTTTAAAATAAATGGATTTAATCTTATTTCAAAGAGCCACAAACTAAAGCAAGATAAATGGTTCTCCAGGCACCTCTTTTAGCCAAAACCTCTGAAATTAGATGTGCCTACCTCCCATGAATTAATAGCAATACTAAGACAGCTGGTTAGCCAAAACTCTTTAGCAGCTTTGAAAAATGTCTATTTTCTTTATATGTACATATAGAATTGAGTGTGGTGTGTTACACTGTAGACGTTAATGGTGAAGTGTTCATGGTCTGAATAGGCAGCTAGTGTTGGTGACTCACCAATGTGCGTGACTCAGACTAGAACAGCTGAAGCAGCTCCTGCCCTCGGTTGCTTCCCCACCTGCCTCCCAGATGGTGCAGCTCCGAGCAGCTCCTGGGCCACCAAAGTTTGCAGCTGAATCAATTAGAGAAGTTATTAAACAAGGAGCACCAGGCTCCTGAAATCTATCAGAAGCCAGGAAGCAACAGGAAATGTGTGAAACAGCATAGCTGTATGCAGATGGGGTGCTTTAGAGGGCAAATGGAAAAGGTGAGCAAAAGCAGAAAAAGGAGTTAAAAGCTGCAAGACAGAGGGAAATATGATAGATGTAGAATTAGTGCAAAATTTTGAGAAAATATTTAATATAAAGAGAGCAAGGATTAGGATACATGATATTTGAAGTTTTATTTAGATTTGCAGATTATTTTAGGGGAAGAGGAAGATAGAGAATTCCTGAAGAGCTAGGTAAGCCAAACTGATAAAATTTATCAAAACTTAAGAAAGGGACTTGATGGAGGTAAAATTACATTTAAAAAAAAAAAAAATCCTGAAACTGGTTTAAAATCCCGGAGTGCCCCCCTGGACTCTTTCTTCCAAGAAATATGAAGAATAGGGCAGGCTAATTTCCTTAATGATGAATTATTTGCAAATATTTTTCTCTTTATTAGCTCAGACTTCCTGAAGTCCCATCCCATTCTTTTTCTTCTAATTCTGCTAAATTAAGTTGTTTTTTTTCATGTCATGGATAAATGATATCTGATCATACATATACTAACCAGACTAAGTAAAAGGGGTGGTGGTGGGGAATGTCAGAAGTGTCATGAATCATTATGTATAGGTTGTTGGGGCTTTTTGTTTGCTTTTGAGTCTAAAAGCATTCTACAAATGGCAGAGCTTAAACTCATAGGTGCTACTCCTGCTCATTCTAACCAGAGAGAAAATGGGATGTCACACCTGTGCTTTTTGCCTTTTAAGACTGGGAATGCAGAGATCCAGGATAAGGCAGCAGCCCAGTTATATCTCTTGTTAAATGTTCTTATTAATTGAACTTGCTTTAAGGACAAACTTGATTCACAAGCCCTGATTTGCCTTGCATTAATTTGACTCCTTTCATATTTTCAGATTAAGAGTAACATCACAGGAAACAGAAGGGCGATGACTAAATCCTGAGCTTTTCCTTATTCTCTGGACTCCTGGCTACAGATATTCTCCTCTCCAGTGTATGTTTTGAAATCCTGGAAAATATACTTTGGAAAAAAAAAAAAATTCTCATTGCATGTCCAGGCACATCCAAACTTTCCACTTATTCTCAGACGTTGGACACTGGCACTGTTCTGGTTTGAAAGAGGACACCAGGCCTGGACAAGGAAATGAAGTCCTGCAGCACAGTTCAGTGTTTATATTTCCATCTCCTCGTATTCATGAGTTAACAATATTATAATGTATTTTGTCCTTTAATAATAATATAATTGTGTATGGCACTTTACAAGTGAATTTAGGCAGAAAGCCTGACATCTATTTTATTTTGTATTTGTTTTCAGCACCAGAAAAAGGAACAGTCTGAGCTGAGGTTCTAATCTAATGAGGTTATCTGACCACAATTAAACTCTGTAAATTTGTGTTATACCAACAGATCCTGTCTTTTGGCCATTCTCTTCAATGCTTGGCAACACTAGCTAATTCTCTTCTCCATGAATCGTTGTTTGTAACAGTTTTCTGGAAGTATTTCATGATCTATGAATATTTCCACTGTTTTTCTTTGGGCTTCTGACAGAGTAAAGTACAGGTCAGCCTGAATCTAGTTCTGCCCTTCCTCGTACGTGGCTGCATCACATCTCGGAGCCATGTATTCATCTTCAGTTCAGTTCTGGTCACTGGGTGCTGCAGCTGTTGCTCCCAGGGACTTAATCCCCACTGGAGCCAGGGCTGAGCTGTGCTGGCAGTGGAGCAGCAAAGCTTGAAGCTGTGCTTCTCGGTAGAGATGCTGCTCTGCAAAGACGTCATAAAGCAGACGAGGATCTCTGCTTCTCTTGATGACGGAAGAGAAGATATGTAATGGGGAAAGCAATTAGTTTGAAATATACATAATTACCCACCACTGTGATTTTTCTGAGGATTTTAATTCATGAGAGGAAACTAAAGAATGGCTGGGTGGAAGGAAACCAGTGGTTTTTGTACTGTTTTGGAGTGTCAGGATGGCAGAAGCACTCTACTACTAGCAAAAAGATCCTGATGCTGTTTTTGATTTTGTTTTGTTTTTGGGGTGTGTGTTTTTTTTTGTTTTGTTTTTGTGCAGTGTTTTGCTTGTTTTGTTTTGGTTCCCTCCCTCCGTCCCTCCCTTTCCCCCTTTTCTTCTACCTGCTACCCCATGGCACAGTCAACAGTAAACTGCCACGGCTGAGGGAAGTGGTGGGGAAAGCTCCTACCACTGCAGTCTAAAGCATCTGCCACAGGCTCACATCAGCCAGGCACACACATCTGCATCCTTCTGTGAGTGTTTCAGAGAGCAAAGCTTTCTCCGTGCTCCTGGACTGCTTCTGCACACCCTTTCGGAAGGGTTTGCTCTGAGCAGCCAGCAGTGGTTTAGGACTAACCAAGCATATGTCTGGCACCTTGTCCCACTGTGTTGTACCTCACTTCAGCATGTTTACTCTTCCATGAACTGAACTTGCCTTTGCTGATTGATAACCCTGAAAAATTCAGGTGGGGAACGTGGATCTCTGCTCCTTCTCCTCCTTCTGAGTGTTGGTGATGATTCCTGCTGTGGAGAAGGGCATAGGTGTTTGCTGGAGGAGTTTGCACTCAGTCAGTCTGTAATTCATAGGCAAACACTGCTGAGGTCAGTATGGAGAAAGAGAGTTAATCCACAACATAGTTTTTCCAGATTAAAGACTTTGACTTAACTGAGCCATCTTTTTTTTTTTTAAAAAAAAAAAAAAAAGTAATAAAAATAAAAACACAAAAATTACGCAATGTGCTGGCTGTTAATAGTTAGAAAAGTTGGGCATGAACTCATGTTCGCTAATGTTGGCTCTTTCTTTGTAAGTGACAGAGAAAGGACTCCAGGACCTGTCTCTTTAATTAAAAGTACCAGTCTACTCTATTTATTTATTTTTCCCCTCCTCTCTCTAAAAAGTTTCCCAGGCTTTATTTAATTAACTGTGAAGGAAACCCAGCTGCTGGAAAGAAGGAGGCTCTGGCTGTGTATCACCATGTCATGAGGAGGAGGAAAGCAAACTGTCAAAAATGAATGACATGTACATGTGAAGTGATCAAATGACTTACATCCTAATGGTCTATTTCTTTTCTTCTATAAACTCTGTTGACACCAGCAAACTGCATCTTTCTCTCTGGAAAAATACTGAGACATGGAGGAATAACTAGCATTTAAAAAAGCTCTGTGTTATGAGTAATTAATGGCTTATAAGAGTTATAATGTCTGGCTATAGTGTGTGTGTTTGGTTTTGTTTTAACCTCATGGTTAGAAAATGACTGGACTATAATGTATATATACACTGGCTGCAAGCCTTGTTAATGTCCTGCTATCTAGGTGTTGGTCTGTGAAGGTGAGACTACTGAACATCACTTTTAGGTGCCAACTGCATCTTTTCCCTCATTAACACTGAGGAGTCTTGACAGTGCCAAACACACTTACAGCAAAGAGGAAATATTTATATTCCTGTTTGAGATGACAACCTGGGTTTTTTTGGTCTCCATATTCAAAGAAGTTTTAGTTCGTGGACCTAGCCACAGGAAAATGTGAAAAATATTCAGTTCATCAGCTGTTCAGTTTAATAGATTCAAACCCAAAATTTATGAGCCTTGTTTCAAAAAAACATGTGTTCTAGACCACCATTCCCTTCAGGCCAAGCAAGAAATACTATTATCTTGCTCTACACCTGGGTTCTCTATAAGCACTGAGGAGTTCAGAAACATCCTTCTGTGGCACACTCTGTGGTTAGAAAATCTGATTATGTTGTTTCCAAAGTTATCGGTACATAGAGCAGGAAATCTACTATAAGAAAAGCCTACACAACAGCCTTACTCCTTTGGAGTGAAAAGCAAGGGAAACATCCACATCACAATAGCCTTTAGCAGGCTTGTTATATACTACTGGTTTTATTTGTTTATTTGCATGGGGACAGCGTGTGGCCATTGCTAATCAAAGGCCATGAGTCTTCTCTTCCAGGGCTGGGGGTCAGAGCACTTCCAAGGCAGACACTGTGATCCGCTATTAGCCTAGACAGGAACAGGAGGAATGGGCAGTACTACGGAATTTCCAAGGTAAGTAAAAGGCTTCAGTGAACAGCAGGAGAATCATCATAAGTCAGGTTCCAAAAATCCTCCATCAGATACCACATCCATCCGCTTCAGGGAGAATTTCCTTCAATAGGATCTATGCAGTTCGTAGCTAAACATACACATTTTAGAAAAGGCTTTAACTTGGGCTAAGTGATCAAAAGTAATGTTTTCTTAAATGCAAATTGGTTTAAAGAACAGTTTGAAAATGCAGAGAAACAGGCACTCTCAGGTAATCACAGTCCCTGCTTGTTAATGATTCAGGATTTTAGCAGGTGTTATTCAAGGCCATGTCTAGATTAAAAAATAAAAGATTTGCAGCTCTAAGATAAGATATGCATTTAAATGGATATAAATTCAGATGTAGGTTTAATCTGCAAAAAATATATAAATATTAATTTCCTCATATATGTCTTTTTCTTTTTAATAAAAAGGGATTTAAAGTGCAATGAAAGAAAACATGCTTGGGTAGCCGTCCATACAGGGGCTGACAGTGTTGCGACAGCAAGTAGATGGTAAACTTTTCCCATGAAGACAGAATTCCAAGCAAAGTAATGCTCCATTGAAAGAGCTAGGATGATGATGGGGTTTAGGATGGGCGAGTGGAATGATGATGATCTTCACCCACTAGGAGTTGGAAGGGTTTGATATTTGCTCTGCTGAAGCACAGCATCAAGGTTAGAGTTGAGGATATCTGAGTCTTTAGAGCTGCAACAACATCCACACTCTGCTCAGCCCGGAGCTAGATGAAGGCAGGCTCTGGAGCTGTAAGTCATCTCATTTTTTGACATGGGGAGGTTTATCGTCTGTTCTGTAGAAAGGTAGGGTTGGGTCTGGGAGAAATTAAAACCCTTAGAGCTGAAGTTTCAGCAACATTCGTCTCAACCCAGAGAACTGAGATGACAGCTCAACACACACCTGGAGTCAAGAAATGGTCTTATCTCTAATGTGAGGAAAGTTAAGTTGCAAGCACAGGAATTAGGTTAGGCAGCTGTGTGCCACCCGGTGATGCTTGGAGCAATTTGTAATTGATGAAAATAACCTATTCTTTCCATTATAGGACACCTGAGTCCAGCTATACATTTTAGTTTTGAAAATAGGACTTTTTTTATTGTTTAGTTTTCTTTAAGTAATATTCAATGGCCTTTATCATCTTTGGATGTTACAGAATGAATCAGATGAGGGATAACATATTTTGTCACATTCCAGAAGGAGCAAAATGTGGTGGACATTTGTACAAATGAGCGAACCATAACGCCATTGATGATTGCAGATATTGCTTGCTCGAGATAAAGTCTCTTTATTGATTCTGTCTCTGTAACAATACATATTTTAAGCTTTTTTGAGATATCAGCTGAAGAAGAAGTAGGGGAGTGCAAGAGCAACTTCATAATCCAGAGGACTGTATAATGAAAAAAATGAGGGTTGCCATGGTAAAAGTTATTTGTGTGTAAATAAATGCACTGCGGTCAGTTTCTCCCTCAGATGACAGTGCTCTGCAGTCCTTGGAAGGGAAAAAGAGAAGGCCAAATAAAAGGAGATGTGCAGAGATAAAAGAAGGTTAATGAAGCTGATGGAAAAACTAGAAACAAAATTAAAGGGAGGTGGTAGGGGTAGAGACAAAGAAAAGGAGACAAAAGAAAAGGAAGATTTGCTCAGTACTGTATAAAAGTAATGTATAAAATTCTAGGGCTGTGTGGCATAAATCAGCACTTTCCATACATTTTCACTTCTTCACAAGCATTGGCACTGGGGTAATGAAGCTTCCTGGGAGAGTCAAAATTACTGCCCAAGACACACAGAAATTCTGCAAGGGAGGCTTGCCCTGTTTAAGAGAAGCTGCTGGGTCTTTGTGTGTCTTAAGGTCATGCATTAGTCAATCTCTTGATTGACTCTTGATGGAGTGTCACCTCCTGCCTTGGTCCCATCTCTGTCTTTGACATGACTGGCACCATCTCTTCTGCCCCAAAATGGTGAATAGAGCAGGGGCATATGCTAAAAAAATGAAAGACATGTTTGTCATAACAGCAGTTGCAGTTGCAAAATCAATAATAACTGAATGAGAAAAAAAAAAAAAAGGATGAAGAGAAGGAAGCTGAAATACATAGCACTTTTGTCCAAAGGGGATATGGCTGATGTTTTACCAATTCATGTCAAAGTGAAGAACACTTTCTCTGACTGCAGTTAGAAAGGAAATTAGGATTATAGCATACATTGGGAGATGGTTGATTAACACAAAATTGTGTGTGTTTTTTTTTTTTTTTAACCTCTCTTTCAAATAGTGGCAGCTCCAGCTGCTCTCCATTTCTTATTTTGACAGTGATACATATTGCAATTGTACAGAACATAAGGTAAGCTTTTTTTTTTTCTTTTTAGTGTATTTCTATAATACACTATATATAGACAAGTATTGCCATAGGGCTCCCCTCCACACCTGTTCATGTTAAATGGTATAATTCCAAAAGATCTCATAAAACAGAGAAAAATGATTGTAGCACATCACTTTACTGGTCATAACATGTTATTTACCTAATGTTTAAGATACACATTGTTTATATGTATCTAATCTATGTGATGTTCTACTTATTTTACTGGGATAACTGGCTCTTTATTTAGACAGTGTTTTTTTGATCCATGAATTTTCCACAAAGATTTTTTAAGAAGGGATTTAATGCAATGGTATTAGAAAGCAGATTGCTGGAGAAAGAAAGGACAGGGAATAAGAGGTGGCTCTTCAGTGACAGGAATAATCCATTTGTTTCCTCAAAAAGAAAAAGTCATGTTAACGAACATAGATGTTTTGTTTAAACATTTCAGGCCTTTTTGGGGTTTCATTCCCTAATTTTATACTCCTCTCTAGTTCTTCCCAAATTACCATGTTGTTGATGTGAGGAGAATTAGTCTTCTCAACCTTAAACATTATATATAGCCTTTGATGAGAGAGTACTGGGTCCAAACAATGGATGCAAATGCCTTAAACCTTACAGGCAAAGAAAATTTCCTGTGTGTTCTGATCTTTGAAAGCGAAATTCCAAGACATCCACCGCACCATTCTGGTTGTTCCTCATCCACTTTCCAGTCAAAAATCCCTGTCCATTCAAAAATCAGTAAGGGCAGAAATGTATTCCTCAGGTTAAAACAGTGACTCCATGGGAAGTGCCTAGGGACAGCTGTTAGGCTTGCCTGCCACCTGTGGCAGGAGGAATGACTGAGTCACTCAAGGCAGCCCCAGGCAGAAAAAGGCAAATATCCCCACACCCCGGGGGTAAAATCTAGAAGTTTCAGGGGCGCTTCTTCCTTTTTTTAAAGCTGGTAAGCAGATGCATCTGTTTCTTCTGAACATTTTCACTTGAACAGAAACAGAAAAGCCAAAATTACATCCCTCCTCGTGCCTGTGGTTTGCACTGTCAGCTGGTTTGATCTGTGTCTGGGCATGCACATTGGGCATCTGACATCAGGCCAAAGTGGTCAGATGTGCAAGGAGTGGTCTCTGCACCGAGCACAGCAGTTCTCTTTCCCTTCTGTGGCAAACAAAACAAATTCTAGTTGTCAACAGAATGACAGCTCTGTGACTTCCTTGCAGCCATGTAGAGACAAAAACAGTGACTAATGATGACATAGATGGCAAGGTCCAAAGGGGAAAATGACTAATAATTAAAGACCCTTGGTATAAGAGTGCCAGATTTGTGTGCTAATGCAGACTGAGTCTTAGGAATACTTATAAAACACTGGTATTTCTCCTCAAATGGTGTTTTGCTCTGATTAGCAACTCTTCGTTGCTTAGTTCTAACATCATGACAAGATGGAAACTTTAACTAGCAAACTGCCAAATTCTCAGTTTCCATTAGCTTCTAGACATCAGCTACCTGAAATTCCTATAAGACATACTGAGTCTCTTTAAACTTTCTGACTCCTTTGTGCAAACCCTTACAGAAAGCATTGGCAGCTACCAGTGATGGGGCCAATCAGTCTCACTTACATGACAGCTCACTGTTATCAATTAAATCACCTTCCAGAGAGCAGTGAAGTCATGGATTGCAGGAGCCATAGAAGCAGGGTTAGGTCTGAGTCGCACTGGGAGGGACAGGAGGCAGTGCTGTTGCTATCTGCACTGTACATTGCACCACAGGCAAAAGAAGGGAAAGCCATTTTGCTGATCATCAGCATTAAATTTATCCCTCACATTCCACATGCTCTCTCACCACGCAGAAACCCTTCTCTTTTCTCTTTTGTGCCTTCTCTCTATATATTTTTCTATGCCTGAAGATAGACTTGATCAGTTGCAGGTCGAAGCATTGCACTTTATAGTACTTTAAACCAGGCTTCTCAGACTTTCCCAGCAGAAATTAGGAAGGCAGAACGGGAAGAACATGCTAGGAAAGCTCATTAGAGAAAAAAACAGTATAACTTTGTGTGTCAGTCATTGCACACACAGAATATTTCCTGTGAAGGAAAGGTGAATATTTCTTGGCAAAATCTTTCTTTCAATAAACACAAATTTGCAGGTCAAGCATTTGGTAAAACTGCAAAAACATTTAGACAGTGTGTGAAATAATACTCTCCTTCCTAGTCTGGTGGTTGCCAAACTAAGATCTTCCACATCCTGAAAGACTATTTTGAGCCATTGAGACACAAAGTAGTTAGGAGTCTGAGTATCCCTCCATCAGTCCTTCCAGAGC
>VZSV01000041.1:1710161-1721919 GCA_013398735.1 Nothocercus julius
TGTAGCTATTGTCACTAATTTGGTAACCCCTTTGCAGGGGCTGGGGGCTGCTGCAAGGTGCTCTGCTGCTGTCCCTGCTCCCAGGGAGCCAGCCTTGGCCCCACAGCCTCTCCTCACTCCTATGCTCCATGCTGGTTGATCTCTGATGAATGTACTCTAGGGTTGAGGTCAAAAGAGAGGATTTGAACTTCTACCTGTCACAACTGGCTTACAATGCGCAGAAAGGATGTGGGCACTTCCTCCTCTTCTGTTTTGCTAGCCTAGCTTTCTATTTCTGCTTTTCCTGTGCTTATATTAAAAATATCCCAAAGTAGAGATAATAAATTTGCATTAAGTAATAATTTCATTATTTTTTTAAATGGTTCCAGATCAAATTAAAAATAAATACTTTTTGCCTTTTTTTTGTGTGTGTGGGAATATAGAATCAAGAAAGGAAACATCCCGTGATATTTGAACTTGCCAGTTCTGTGGGAAAAAAAATAAGGTGATTAGAGGCCTTGCTTAGTACTTTGGGCTTAGCGTGAGGCATTTCAAAGACCACTGGTGGTAACAGCTCTGAAAGTCCCCCTGAAAAGTATTTCCAGTTCTAACAGCATTGGAAGTATTTTCAATGGAACTAATTGCCGTGAGATTTTTAAGCCCTGTTCCTCCTCCCACCTTCTTGATCTGTGGCAGAAACCTGAAAGAGCCTGGAGCACAGTCTTACCATCCCCTTGAAGAGCAGCTCCTACTCTCCTCACATACCCTACTCTTCACCTGCTTCACACACAAAGTGAACACTTATGCAGTGTAACCCACATCCCTTAGTAAACAATGGACTAATTGGATTATGCTGTGCTAAAGTTGCTGCCAAAGTCACAAGGAAGTACCATGCTGCTCCTAAAATTCCTAGAGTCTCTTCTAATCAGCTTATTACAAATCACCATTCTTTAAGAAAGTGTGTCCTGCAGTTGTTTTTGCTGTAATCTTAGACATACCACCCTTCAGAATTAGTTCCTCAATTAGGACTTTTTCTTGTAATCTCTCTGGGGAAGTGGGCTTGTTTGCTTTTCTGAAGCTTACTGTGAATTCTGTTTTGGAATGTTGTTGTGATTTTGGTTACAGATTGACAAAGTCACAAAGGCACCTGAAGTCACCTGAAGGCCCCTTTCCACAAGATTCAGACCAACTCCATGCTCAAGTAGGGTCGCCTACAGCAGCTTGCTCAGGGATGTCTGCAGTCAAGATGTGAATATCTCCAAGGATGGCAACACCACAAATTCTCCGGGCAACCTTCTCCAGTGTTCATTTACTCTCACAGCCAAGAGGTTTTTTTTTCTTATGTGTGCCCATTGTCTCTTGTCTTGTCATTGGGCACCACTGAGAGGAGTCTAGCTCTGTCTTCTTTACATTGTTCCGCAAGATATTTATACAAAATCCCCCTGAGCCTTCTCTTCTTCAGGCTAAACAGTCCCAACTCTCTCAGCCTCTCCTTGAATGACAAATGATCCAATCACCTCAACATCTTCACGAGCCGTTGCTGAACTTACTCCACTATGCCTATGTCTACTTTGTACTATAGACCCAGAACTAGACCTGTTGCTCTAGATACAGTCTCACCAGCACTGAGCAGTGCTGAGTGGAAGGATCACCTCCTCAGCTTCCTGGCAATGTTCTTCCTGATATAGCACATGATACTGTTGGTTTTCTTTGCTGCAAGGGCACATTGCTGGCCCATATTGAGCTTGATATTGACTAGGACTCTCACAGCCTTTTCTACAAAGATGCTCTTGGAGTTATTCATCCCCATGTGCAGGACTTGGCATTTCCCTTTGTTGAACTTCATGAGGTTCCTTTTGGCCCATCTTTCCAGTCTGTCCATGTCCCTCTGATTGGCAACATAATTACCTGGTTTATCAAGAAGTCCTCCCAATTTTTTATCATCTGCAAACTTGCTAAGGGTTCAGTCTCACTGTCACTAGTGATGAAGATACTAAGCAGTAAAGGACACAGGAATGACCACTAGAGTGCTCCATTAGTGCTGGGTCTCCAGCTGGACTTTGTGCCACTGACTACAACCCTCTGAGCCAAGCTGTGCAGCCAATTTTCAAACCATCTCACTTCTCCAGCAGGTACTTCGTAAGCCTGCTTATGAGGATGTTATGAGAGACAGAGTCAAAAACTTTAGTAAAGTCTAGATGAGTAACATCTACTGCTCTCCATTCATACAAAGAGCCAGTCATCTCTTAGTAGAAGGCTATCAGATTGGTCATGTGTGATTTCCGTTTTGTAAATCCATTCTGACTGCTTCTGATCACCTTCCTGCCTTTCCTGCATCTGGAAACACTATCCAGGATTAGTTGCTCCACCACCTTTCCAGTGATGAGACTATCAGTGTGGTTAATCCCCCAGGTCATTTGACCTTCTTGAATATAGGAGTGACTTTTTTGCTCGCTACTCAAGAATCTTCCTCAACCACCAAGACCACTCCTGCAGTGCCATTCAGTGACACTGGCCAGCATTCTCATCACTCATGGATGCGTTTTGTGTTTATGTGTTCCTTTATCTGATCTTTCTCTACCAAAGATAAATCCTCATTCATCCAGATTTCCCCTCTGGTCTCAGGGACCTGGGTTTCCTAAGCATAAATATTATAAGTAAAACCGAGGTAAATAAGGCATTCAGTACCGCATTTTTTTTATTCATGTTCAGCAGGGGGTCCCCCACTTTTTCACTAGCTTTCCCTTTGCTGCTGGTGTACTTGTAGAAATCCTTTGTGTTGCCTTCACTTATTTCACCATATTAAGCTCAAGGGAAGCTCATAATCAGCTTCCCAACCGTGGCCCTAGCCCTAGCCCTAACCCTAACCCTAACCCTAACCCTTACCCTAAACCTAACCCTAACCCTAAACCTAATCTTAACCCAGGCATATTTGGACATATCTCTGTATACCTCTTGGATTACCTGATGTGCTTCAACTTCTCTTGTGCTTTCTTTTTTATATCTGAGCTTAGTCAGAGCAACTCGTTCATCTATATAGGCCTCCTGACACCTTTGCTTCATTTCCTGCATGTGGAGATAGACCATGCTTAAACTCTAGGAGATAATCCTTAAAAATAAATCACCTCCTCTAGGTTTCTTTTCTGTCCAGGATAGTCTCCTATGGGATTCTTCTAAGCAGGCTCCTGAAGAGGCCAAACCTGCTCTCTTGAAGTCCAGAACTGTGAGCTTGATTTTGCCCAGTTCTCTCCTCACAGGGAACTTCATGAACTCCACCAGCTCATGGTCACTGAAGCCAGGGCTGCCCCAGTGCCCCAGCCTTCATATCCCTAGCCAGCCCTTCCTTGTATGCATATATGAGGTCGAGGAAAGCACTTTCTCTGGTTGGATCCTCAGTTGCCTGAGTTTGGCAGTTATCAGTGCCTTATCAGTGCCTTATCACCAAGGCACTCTAATAACTTCCTGTATGCTGTTCGGGATTACTCTTCCAGCAGATATCTGCATGGTTAAAACCCACCATGAGGACCAGGACCTGTGAATGAAGAAGGTTTCATCTGTTTCTTCTCCCTGATGAGGCAGTCTGTAGCAAGCACCACCACAGCATCACTCATGCTGCCACTCACAAATGCTGGCAGCCAAGCTCTCAGCTGATCCCTCACCATTCCCCAGCAGTGCTCCAGGCATTCCCTCTCCTCGCTTCCTCCAGCCTGTCTTTCCTAAGGAGCTTGTTGCCTGGATGGGTACCTATGGACATGCTGCAGTTGTGTGAGCTGTCCCACTAGCTTCTCCGTGAGCCCAATGAGATCATTTTCCTGCAACTGCATGCAGATCTGCACTTCCTCCTGCTTGCTCCCAGTGCTGCATGCCTTTGTGCGCAGGGACTTGGGAGAGGCAAACAACCATGCTGATTTCCCTGAAAAACTAAGTGAAGTGATTCCTCCTTAACGCTGTCTCATAGGCACTTCCTTGTTTATGTGCATGTGCTTGAGTTGGGCCCTCCCCTCCCAGCTCTGTTTTGTTGATTATGAGGTCTTTCTTGTCCATTTCGCTCTGCATCCTTTGCTTGTGAGCCTACTCCAGCACTTTCTCAACCGACTGCGTGTTATCATCTCCTTCTCTTGTTCTTCCTAATTTTAAAGGTCTCCTCATCAGCTTGGCCAGCATATAGACAAAGATGATTTGTCCCACTTTGTCAAGAGGATCCCAGCTGTCCCCAGAAGCATTTGTTTGTCAAAAATGTAAAGGCCAAATCCTTGTCAACTGCGCTAGCTGCACAATTAGGCATTGACCTGCAGGATGTGGCCATTTATCCTCAAGCCCTTCCCTTGGAAAACTGATCTGTAGCACCCTCCCAAAATACACAAGTGATATTTCAGATGGTTGTGTATTCTTCAGTGGAAGTCTTCAGTGAGCAGCCGGATGTTCATTAGGAAGCCATTAGTAGAATCACATTTAAAAGGGAGTAGCCAGATTGAAAGAAAATGTTAGAAAAAAAAGGGATGAAGTACTAGGAGGGGCAGGGAATTCTACTTGTGCAGGATAGCGTGGGCAGAAAAAGGGAAAGATGACAATGGCTGCAGCAGTAATGAAATCCAAGAATCCATTTCTTGCAGGAAGAAATCCCAAGAGTCCAAGGCAGAATCACATGTAGCAATCTCCTTTCTTTTTATTACTGTATCAATTGGCACATTTTATTGGCCAATTGTTGGCTTTTAAACAAATATGAAAATATTTGTTATTTTTTGAAATTTTTGCCTTGATGTAAAAGCTGTAGCTTGCAAAATAAACTTGAGCACAACAGTAGTAACTGTGAGCAAAAGCAGATGGAGAATAATCCTGATAGGCATGTTTGTACACGCATCTAATAGAATTTAAAGTATCTTGGACAACTATGAAGACCTATGACAATGCCAAGTCTTAAAAATCAAACACATTGGTTATTTCTGTAATGTACGAACTTTGTGTTTACACAAACTTAATCCATCAGAACTTTTGCAACCAGCTCTCTTGTCAGTTTGGTATATTTGCTGTTATTCTGTATCATTCTCATTTCTGCTAATCTGTTAATGTCTAATTCCATATCTCCACACTTTTCACTTGTATATTGTCTTATATACTTAATACTATACTATGATATCCCTTCAGATTTCTTTCTGTAAGCTCATTCTGTAAACAAAATGCCGGTGATGGGATCTTTGTTTCACTAAAGATCTTGTAAAGGAGATATAATTCATAAAACAAAATATATCTTGTTATTTCTGCTCAGCAAAGTTCCAGATATAAGTGTTAGGAAGGAAGCTAGTTTCTATAAAGGGAATTTTGTCTGCTTTATATTTTGCACTTACAGCTGAAGACAACTCCCATCTTAGAAAAACATGTTTATTATCTGGAACAAGTGTATTATTAATTGCAGTTTTCCATAGGTTCATTAATGACAAAATCTAGCAAATTCTAAGCTAAAGCTGTCTATTTTTCAGTTAATGTTTCTGTGTCTGATGTTAAAATCAGAGAGAGAATCACCATATATATACATACATCAGATATATACATCAGATACTTTTTTAGGACAATGTATTATGAATTTCTGTGGGAACAAAATGTGCAGCTAGAGATTTATTCTCTCATTAGGCCGACGAACACAGATGAAAGAGTTGTGATTGCCCCACTCGCGTCCTTAGACTGCTGCTGCTGTGGCACCTGTCCTTTAGCTCGAGATCAGCCTCAGCCATAGCACTGTTAGAGCAAGGGATAAACTCAGCTCTTTCACATTTCAAGGATGTCTACTGATAATGTCTTTAGCTCCACTAAGAGTGGAGCTAAATGTGAGGATCAACAACCCCACATTTATTTGGGATTTCAGACTGGAAGAGCCTCCAGAGCAGAAGCAGGAATCTCGTTTTCCTGAACCTTGTCAACACTGCAAAGTTCTAATAAAATCTCACACAGTAAATGATACTTTCATTTGTTCAACAGTGAACCAAATTTACTACCAGAGCAGCAACCTGCTGCCATTTGACAGGAGGTTCCTTGCATACAAATGTTCTTTAATGCCATTACTAAATTCTTGTGATGTGGAAAATAGACTACTTCTCTCAAATTAGTTTCAGAGGCAGGCCTAACATGATCTTATTATTATTATAACGGGAATATTTGTGAAACTGAAAACTCTTTACACTCTGTTACTTTAGTATACAGCTAAATGTGATTTATTTTTAAGCTGCTTAGTGTGCCAGGCCTCACTGCATTTAGTTATATGTGCCTTATCATCCTCGGGATAGTAGATTATCCCCTGCTGGAGAAAGTGATATGACGCTTGAGATACCCTTTTTTTCTTTTTATGCTAGGTGTATGCAGTAAAAGAATTACGCTACTAATTGCTTTGTATTTCACAACTTTTTTTTCCAAAAATGAAATTAATCATTTATGAGAAACCTTCATATATATATATATATATATTATATATATATATGTATGTATGTATGTATGTATGTATGTATATAGTTAAGTTTATCTTTACGGGCAACACTATTTTAATCTGCACCACCAGCAACAGAGACCATTACAAATTTAGGATGGTTTAATTTTGCACAAAAATTGATTTCTAGGCAAATGATATTAGGGTTTTTGGGGAAACCACAGTGCAGCAGGATCTGTGGGTTTAAAACACATTTAATGTTTGTGCATCTGAGCGCAAACACAGAGGGCCTGAAGATGAAATCCAAAAAGGTGCTCTAGGTGACTGCTCCTCTGGGCCCTTTATATGCCTTCGTGCCCTGGCATTTTAACAGCAACTGCTTAGGGCAGTGACTGCCTCTGTGTCTCTGGTGCTTTGCACTGCATTTCACTGCATGGGCTCTTGCAGAGGGAGCGTCACACACAGCCCGACCCCGCAGCAGTGCGTTGTGCTGCTCTGCCACTGTGGGCAAGGCAGCAAAGGCAGACTCCGTCAGACCCGTTCGCACCACAGGCGATGGGCTTTAACCAGTATATCAAAAATATATATATTTCTGTCAGTGCAGTATTTGCAGCATGCTGTGACAGGGATTTCAAAGGAATTAGATGCTACTGTTGGAGAGTGATCTTTACAGGTGCCTTCCTGTTCATTGGGAGGTCTCAGCAAAGCCACAGGTGAGTGTAAGAACAAAAAAACTGGGGGAACTCTTTAAGTTAACAAAAAAACTCAATGAACAAATTTCCTTTAAAAATAAAAAGGATTGGATTAACTGCATATGTTAATAGAATTAACACATGTTAACTCCATTATGTTCCTATATGCCATAATCGTCCTGGCAGATGAGCTGAAGATCATGCACTCAACCTGAAAGGAGAACTAGCGTGCATTCACAGTATTAATACGGGGACAGAAAATGTGAGATATGTGGTATATGCTGCCATCGAGCTCTGAAAAAAACTAAACTTTCTTTCCCTTTACTTCTCTTTCTTTAAAGTCATAAAATTAATAGGCTTTGTGATTTCCTATCAGACTATGAATAAATATATTAAAGGAGATACATGGGGTTTTTTTTCACCATAATAATAATAAGCACTACTTATTTTGCTCCATAGAATCAGAGGTAAACATTCAGTATTCCGAAATAAGCATTCACCTAAACAAGACTAAATTGTGTTTAAAGGAATAATGCCATGTAAAGAATCTGACAAGACTGAGCTGCGGTGCACAGTTCAAAAAGATTATAAGGCAATCTTTTACCTGTGGTGCATGTGGCAGCAGTAGAGTAAAATGGTCCTGAAAAGCTATGACACACTGAGTAAATTTCTATTGAGACAAGCTGTCTCATTTTGAAGAGGTTAGAAATTCAGAAGAAACATGTTCAAGCTTATGCCAAAAGGTATATGCCATGGTCAACAAAGACTTCCTGCTTGGACTCCTAAGATTCAGTTCTGCCAGGAGTTACTCATTACTTCTCTAGATAATTTCACACAAAACATGAGTGTGAAAACAGCAGCTACTCCTTTCTACAGACACTCAGGGAGTCATGGTACCCATCAAAACATAGCATCATTTTTTTCAATGAAAGACCTTATGCAAACACATAACAAAATTCTTCATTTAAAGTTTTTGTACTCAGGAAATATGTGTGCTAGTTTACTTTAACCTGAGAAGTTCTCGGTGACCAAAAGACTTCCATGGGCAGAAAAAATGAAAGCATCTGGTTTTAAAGACACACAAGACTTTCTGAAGCCATATAGTAACTGAGTCGTAAATGTTTACAAATACAATACAACATCCTAATTCTGATCTCAATATATGCCTGAGAATTAGGGGAAAGTCTTCCCAGGCCAGTGGATCTACTACTCATGAAGTTAGAGATTCAAGAAGACCATAATCTACAAGTGATAATGGTGTAATGTAGCCGTAGGAGGCCCGGCAAGACTGATTACACTGAGTCTGAACGGGCACCCCAGCCATCTTCTGACACTGAGCACCTGGGAGATGACTCCCCACGTGAGAGCTATGTGGAAAATGAAGCCCACAGCTGCAGCTGGTGCCATCCTAAAAGGAATATACCCGGGCAGAAGAACCCACGCTCACATAGATTAAAGCCTGGGCTGAAGGAGTGGATGCACTGACTAGCAACTCAACCTCTGATCCAGAAGGATCTCTGGAACGTCCTATAAATGCATATAAACTGGTGAAGTGTGCAAATATGAATTGGTGGAATTAGAAAATCAGGACCTGATGAAGAGTAAGCTTGCTATTGGACCTCCAAGCAGGTAGCCCCCTGTTCCTCAATCGCTACCACAGTGTAAAACAGCTGGTGAACATCAGGCTTGTTGAATTTAGACCACAGCCTCTTTAAGACAGGAACTGCTTCTTTGTGCCTCCCAGGTGTCTTATATCTTGACTTGAAGTGCTATTACCAAATCACTCTATGACTGTTAGCTCTGATCTTTGTTAACCCAAAGCAGAAATAGAACTACCTGATTGTGTTAAAACTGGAAATTAAACTTTGACCTTTAATAATAGAAACCAATATACCATGTCAGGCACTGCATGACTCACATTTAAATTTGTTGGGTTCATGTACTGTGTCCTATATAGTCTATTTACATATTCAACTTAAAAACATATTAAAATAAGTGAGCAGCCCCACGTTCCTGGTAGAGAAGTAATTCTCATATTTTTATTAGAAGTGGGAATATACTGCAGTTCTACAATAAGGATAATTGAAATTGTTATTTAAGTTTACAGGACATGATACTAATAAAATCTACACCTAGAGCTTAAATTTTGTTTTAACAGAATAATTCACTGTTATGTTATGAATGAACTAGAAGTATGACTTAGCACTATTATAGCACTTCAAGAATAATGACTCTGAAACTCCTTAACAGCGTATAATGAAATATAAGAAGAGATGTATAGTAGAGCAGACTTCTGATTTCTGGTATGCTCTAACTAACTTAGAAGCTATTCTCCCATTCTATATCCTAAATTTTAGCAGCTCAGCTAGCACTCAGGTCAGATGAATGGACAGGAATGTGACAGTTAATAACTATGCTGCTTTTAGGCACCTTTATGTAACCAGGGCCAAAGCAATGCAGAATTCTGTAGATCACGAATTGCTCTGCTTTTGCAGCAGACAACATTTGTAACCTCTGAAAATTGTGGTGAAGGTAGAATTAGGTACCCAGTTTACTGCATTCTGTCTTGGAGTGATATTTTCCCTTGGTTTTGATCACAAGCCTTCTCTAAATATTAAGTAAGTCTTTCCACTGACAATACCAGTGTGCCAAAACAACACATTAAACATTGCAAATTGAACCCAAAGACTGTAAAAGGCCAGAGAATTGCAGAATACTAATTCCTGGAAAATTTCCATAATAATAGCAATAAGGAGGAAAAGGTAAAAGCAAATCAAAAGAGGATTAGACATTGGTTTTCAAAAACTACAATTAATGACTCAGCTATGTTCAAAGGAACAGGTGTTTTGTTGTTATTAAAGGATACAGGAGGACTTCAGCTGCCTGGAAATGCTGCCAAGAAAGACCTGCACAGTTTTGAAGACTGCTGGGAACAAAAAGATAAATAAATTTATTTGTTCTTTATCATACACTTGTTTGGCTTTATTTGGCATAAGAAGTAGAAAGACAGTCCCAGTAAAAAAAAAAAAAAAAAAAATCAGTCAGCCACTAGAGCATCTGAATACAGTAATAAAAACATTTAGCAATACTTTTTTCTCTGACAAACAGAAGAGACATGTCTTAAGCAACAGCAGTCAGGGCCTCTGAAGATCACTGAATTTGATCATTCAAAGAAATGATCAAGATTTAGGAAGGAATATTTGTGGGGGAAAAATTACAAACTGTGGGTGCCTTTCAAGAAACCACACTTTCTTTTCAGATCAGCTCAATTTCCCATATACCTACAATATCAAATTTCTCCTATTTTGCAGTTCAGCAAAGCTACACCAAAGAAGAACCTGGTTCAATATGTTGCCTGTTCAGTATCACAAAATCTCTCTGGGTCTGAACTAATGAAATCAGCCTATAATCCAAGGGCTATTTGTTTTGAAAATAAAGTTTAAGACTGCTTTCTGTTCCTAAAAAAATTTGACAGCCTTTAAGGCACCTTCCATTATAGATCCAAAGCATCAACATCATTAGAGCCATATCATAGAAAAATTGCACAAGATCAGAAAAATGTCCACTGACTTTCACATGAGGGCAGAACAGCAACTTATGCAACTTATATGAAGCTACTGAACATGTAACCAAAAAATGACAGATGTTCCTAACTATGACAACTTGTGTTTAAAAAGTCTATTCTGAACAGCATAGCGGGAATTGTTTCCCAAGATACACCAAAAGATGCATAAGGAATAAATGAGTAATGGTGATGAAAGGCACCTTAGCTCATCCTTCCCATTACAGCAATGGATAAAGATTTCTAGTTTCAGAATTGAATCAAACCAATATATTTTTTTAATGTATTATTGTATGAATATATTAGTGCCCTTTTTTTTAATATACCTTAAAAATCACAATAGAATAAAGGAAGAATAAATTCTTCCTTCTCTATAGAATCACATTTGTATTCAGCAAATCACTTTGTCTGTAGGCAAAGCAGCTGCTTGTTCACAGGGATGCAAACTTCAATCCAGTTCCTGCTCCTAAACAGACTGTGTACGTGTTCTTCATGACTCGGAGGTGTTCACAAGAGGCACTGGCTCATATTCCAGTGTAATCAATCAGAGGTAAACTACAGCAACCTCTTATGAAATCGAGATTAGCAGAATAACGTGCACATGAAGCCAGATCTTTTTGGCAGGAGCTCTATGGCATCCTCAGAATAGCCTTGCACATTTTTTCCTTTGCCCCCAAACAGTTTCTTGTGCAGCTGTGGTGACTATTTTCCATATCTTCCACTGAGTTTCTTCAGGCAAACTGTTTACTGGTACAAAGAACCTCTGCCTTCCTCTACCTGAACCATCTGCTATGGTGGAAATCCACCAACCCCACTACATTCAGTTGTGTCTTTGGTAAATAGCCCTGTTAGAAGTGGTCTCCCAAAGGCAGACTTGTGATTTGCGTTCAGGAAGCATTCCTGTGTTAAAAGCATTTGCATGGTGTTCCCAGCTGAGGGCAACTTGCACACAAACTAGTCGTTTGGAGAGAGTGACTGTTATGCCAGCTTCAGACATACATTTAACTTTGTGGGTTTTACAAGACTTTGAAGCTAAGCTCAGAACAATTGTCCACTTTTACAGCACTGATTTTTAACATGCCACTGAGGATTGCTTCATAATCACACACA
>VZSV01000041.1:1738523-1750277 GCA_013398735.1 Nothocercus julius
AGATGGCCGAGTCCCCCGAGGAGGTGGCGGTGCTGGTGCAGCGCGTGGTGAAGGACATCCGCAACGCCTTCAAGCGCAACCCGCACATGTGAGTGCTGCCCTCAGCGGCCGTTGGCGCCTCAACCGTCGCGGCGCGGGGGGATGGGGAGTCTCGGTCTCACCGCCTTCCTGCGCGCGGCCCCGCGCCGTTAACCGCCGGCGCCGTGCCCCTCCCCCGGCCGCGCGGAGCTTAAGGCGCCAGCGGCCGTTAACGGCAGCCTCCTTGGGGAGGGCTGCGCTTAAGCGAGCGCCGCCCTTGGCTCCGGGGGCCTTCCTTGACCTGCGAATTGTTGAGAGCTAACGTGCTCGCAGTCCTGGATGAAAGCAAGCGCTTGTCCTGGGGTTTTACATAACTCTTCGATGCTGATGTGACTGGTGCTTCGCGAAGCCCTCCTGATGTGCCGAGTGAATTGCACTTTAAAGAGCTGAGGACGTTTGATTGCCACGCTGTGAAAATGAGGTTCATGAATAAAACAGAAAGGTGCTTGCTGTTTTCCATCACGGAAACCCACACCATCTTTAAAATTTGAAGCGATAAGTATGTTTATAAACTCAGGTCCTTTAATGAAATTCACTCGAGTTTAAGGTCTGTCGGTGTTAAATTCATAATGCTGCTCAGAGTGGGCCAATACTGCATGTGGGTGAACCCTGAGACAATCACCTGAGACACTGAACTGATTCTTTGTATACAGATAGTTCACTTTCTTGAGTAATACTCTTAAATCTGCTGTATCTTTGCGCTGTGCCTCTTATCAGGTGCTCATCACCACTGATTGTTTTGAAGAAGTTGAGATGCGTGTGTAAATAGGAACTGCTTTTACTGTCCTTTGGGAATCAGGTTAATCTGGCCATCTGGAAGTCAGAAGGTCTGTGTTTTATTTTCAGTTCTGTTACTGACCACTCGGAGTCCTTCATTTCAGTACCTCCCCTATTTCTGTGTCTAATGTTCCCATCATTTGTTGTTTCAAGACATAAACTGTTTGGGGAAGCACCTTTCTAAGTGTTTGTGTAGATTTCCCATGGGTTTTGGCAAGTGTTATCTCAGGTAACAGATAATAACTTTGTAATAATGTAGAGGCAGTATATCAGTGCTGGGCCAAAAAGCTGCAGTCTCTGAGGTGGTAGCCTATTATCTGTTCCATAAATCTTGTGCTAAGCAGTTATTTAGGGAATTTTCACTGCTACTTCTTAATTTGACGATTAATATTGAGGAGAGAACTGGAGTGAATATTCTCAAGTTTTTCTAAATGGATCTAGCCACCTGGGTCAGTTGGTGGTCAAGAAAGAACTTTAATTTGCCATGAGTTTTAATATTTGTGTTGTGAGGCATAGAACTCTGTAAAATAACCAGGATTTGTGAATGAACCCCTGATTCTTTTCTATTCCTACTCAGTTGCGAACACTTTGCTGGTAGCATATTTTGAGTTTGTGTTTTTGAGGAATGTGCTGAAGAATATATTGCAACCTACTTTTATATTCTTTGTTGTAACTATGAAAGAAGTCACAGTTGTGTGCTGTGAGACTGATTCACTGTGTCATGCTTAGCCTGAAGAAACATGTACTATTGTTGATTTGTCCCTTGACTGGAAAAAATTAGGGGAATTCTGTCTGCTAGATCACTAAACAGGGAGTTTGAATTGGAGTTCTGCATGTCTGGTCTGGTTTATATGCAGACCCTCCATGACGATGCCACTTGGGCTCTAGGTTGGAGCCCTGCTGGCCAGAGTTACCAGCTGGTGTCTTACCTTCCTGTTGTTGGCCAAGGCATTTATAATCGGTTGAAGTTTCTGGCAGATGTTACCCTCTCAAGTGGCTGATGTGTGTTGTAGGTTCAAGTTTGGGTTCTTTATGTGCCATACACCTGATTCTACTCAAAACAACTGGGCTGCCAGGTATGCGTTGCTCCTAATCAATTCTTACAATTTTGTCCCCTGCTTTCATTTCTGTTAAAGCACTTGTTGTTTTTCATTCCTTACTTGTTTTTCTCCTTTACATGTGAGAGAATGGACTTTTTCTCCTGACAAGGTTTCAGTTTTCTAGTAGTGAGAATGTGGGTAGTGATGGGTTTCATCAACACTAAAAAGCAAGTATAAAGTAGTTTTAGGCTATGTAGAATAATGAGTTGTTTCTCATTTTTTTGCTTTCAGTTAAGTTTGGAGCGAGAATATTGATCTGTTTGAGACAAGTTAACTTTTAATTAAGCATACAACACAAAATTCATTTTGTCTTTTTTCAGTGATCGCTCCTTCTTCTTCAGAAGACTACTAGTGTAAGCATGAAAGGTTTTCAATTTTGTAAGGTTGTAAATTTTCTTGCAAGATGTTTTTACACAGTCCCACAAGGACAGATCTGGATTCACACAAGCTGACCCACTGAAACTAAATGGGTTGCCAAAAGTGAGCAGATCTTGTGTTTTCAAGAGCAGAAGCACCTTTACAGAAAGGTGCTCTGATTACAGAAATTACAGAATGCCATTACTGTCTCAGGAAACTGTGAATATTTTCAATTTTCATAGAAAAAAGAAAAGTGTTATTTCTTGTGGGGTTCTTGATTTTGTTTTAAAGATTTTCTTTTGCATATGAAGTAATAAAAATACAGACTGTTTGTCATAAGAGCATATGAATTTAATATACTTAATTGGAAAGATGATCTCTTAGATCATGTATGGCATTTGAGTACAAAACCAGAGGATAACATTTCTAGTTTGCCAAAAATTACTCTTGTCAGCTTGGCTCAGTTTGCTTTTTCTGTCTCAATTCACCACATTCTTAATGTGGTAAAAATACTATGCTTCTTTTGGTAAGATTTGAAATCCTGTTGTGATTATAAATGTCTCTTCTGGGGATTCTGAAAGAAAAATGCTGTAACTCCTTTCTCAAGTTCTTACTTTAGAATGAATATGGAATTCTTCTAACCAATTTACTTTTTTGAGACTGTTAATAACTTTGTAGTGCATTGTTGCTTAAAAATACACCCATTCTAAGTAAAAGTAATTTTCTTATAGTAATTAGGAATGGGGTTTGCTAGTGCAGAGCTTTTTTACTACAGCTAAAGTTTGAGAATTAAAAGATAGTTATTATGACAGTGATAATAATCTCTTAGAGACTGAAGAATTAATAGCTACAGAAACAAATAGTGGCAAAAAGTGCTTTGGTTTTCAATATTATGTCCCTTTCAATTTTGGAAGAGATTTTGGTTCTCCTACAAAGGTAATCACTAATCATAATTTGCAAATTCATTTATTTTATAATGCATTATACAATAATGGGAGAAGGGTTTCAGAATTTGGATTTAGGCCCCCTCTTCCTCTCAAGTGCTGGAAATTCATTAAGTGTGTGGTTTTGTAATGAGACCTATTTTAATTTAAAAATAGCACCTTCTCAAATGTCCATGCTCTGGATTGTCTTCCCATATTAGAAAATTTTCATAATTACAGTAGTATTTACCTACATCTATGTAATCTTTATCAATACAGTAATATTTGAAATGTATCAATTTGTTATACTTCATTCGTATGTTAACCATCCCCTGACCATTAGTTAAAATTCTATTGCTTATTCTTTGAGGGGAAGCTGGGTTATTTTAAAGATAGTCTTCTGGTAAAAATAGACAGGGTCTCTTAATGTTGAGCACACAAAAGTTGAAAACCCATCCATCATGATAATCACTACAAAATTCTCCTTCCCTAGCAATATTTCTGTGATATGCTTATTTTGAAAGAGAAAACTTTTTGTGTCAGCAAGGTTATAAAAGTTCCAAGTCGGTTGGATAGTTCAGCTTGGGCTGAGCTAGTGAATGGCTGTGTCATCAGCCTGGAGCATTTGAATATTAAGCTGTAACAGCTTGTCAGCATTGACTTGCCATAGTTAGGGCTGTAAGTGTGAAAAAGGTTTGGATTGTGCAGCTCCAGGGTTAGACCTTCGTGTTCTTGAACATCTTTCCCAGCCTCAGTGCAAGTTGAAGAGGCTCCGAGACTCCTGTAGTCTTTAAGACAAGCTGGTTCTTCTGAGGATAGCCTTAGTTAAAAATCTTACTCTTAGCTTTAGCTGACTCCAGAATGTTTTTTTAGGAACATGAACTAAAGTGAGATGATATCTCATCTAAAGATGACCTAATTATCTTCAGATAATTAATGTAGATTTTGAAATATGATTTTGTTATTGATTTTAGGGGAATAGTGTAAAATGACCAATACCATCCTAAAACTCAAGAGGCAGTATCAGAAAACCAGGGAGAGAAATTAAACCTTATTTTTACAGTAGATGATACCTCAGCTGGTGGGAAATACCAGAGAGCAGCTGTCAATAGTCATCTCCTTCAGTATTTTGTGAGCAGTTTGCATCTGTCACTTGACCTACGTTTAGTAAGCTTCCATCCTGTAATAGGTTTGAGTGTGGTCATATGACAGGATTGCCTACCTTCTGTCACATGACCCCAGGGGAGCTGTGCACAACAAGCACTGTGTGACTGGTGGTGCCTGCATATCAATCCTGCTGCAGATACGTTTTTGATACATGACAAGGGAGAAGTTGCAGGTGCTCTCAAGTCATTTTCAGCTTAGGCTAATAAGTTGAAAAAATGAATGATCTACCCCACTATTTGCAGCTCTTGAAGGACCAAGGCCTCTTCAGGAACAGCCAACTGGGAATAGGTGGTGGTTTGGATGTATTGTTTTGGTAAGCTGTAAATTAGGCACCCCACCTAAAATATCTTGAGGAAGAGCAGATTTATCTTAAATCCAAAATCTGTTCTTTCTCAAAACTGAATACAACAATACCAAAGTGTTCTAAAGAGCATGCTGCTGAAAGTCAAGTTCCATTATGCACCTTCGGATAAGAAGATCAGATAATCTTTGGATAATTTTTGGATAAACTGAATAGTTATCAGATACTGTTCAATGCAGAAAATGGTTTATCTTCATGAATTTCATTGCCCAGCAGTCTACATTCTTTGTCCATTTGGATTCACTGAATAAAATGAGGTGTTTTAGACTGATTTGTCCACTCTGTATAAAACCTATCTGTTTGGCATTATGGCCTATATAAAGTAGTCTTGTGAAATCTAGCTCTGCTGAGTTGGACTTCTTGCATATGAAAAGAAGTGCAGGTGTGGGTGTATTGTGTTTGGGGTTTGTTTGTTTTTCTCCCTCTTCTCACTCTTTATTTCTAGTGAGTCCATGTATGGGCTGGTACATTTTCATAATCTTTTGCAGAGTTAATTAGTGCTGTTGTGGGTTACATCTTCATTAGAGCTGAGAACCTGTTTTGTCGTGCAGACAAAACGTGCAGACACGTTTTGTCCAAGGACTAGGTTTAATATTCATAAATTAAAATGGAGCCAACAGTGAGTGAGTACAAACCTCAGGATATAAGGTGTCATCTTAGAAAAAAAAAATCTGAAATGTCATTTAACCTGATTAGTCTTTTGAAAAGCCTGAATTATGTTGAGTGGAGCTGCCAAAGTGAGGGTCTTGCTTTGAAATTCTTTGCCTATAATTGGTGGAGTAGCTATATGTTTGCTTTCTTCTTTCTGAGCTCAGATGACAAGAGGTGGGTAAGAGATTTATTATGCATTTGGACAAAGGGCTGAGTGGTTTGTGTATACCTTATGTGAAGTTACTTTTGCTTTTTGTATCTTAAGATTTATGTTGCAGTCTGTCCGAATGAACCAGTTTTCTAAACAGGTAGATGTACTTAAACAAGCACACAATGTTACTTTAATTAGCTTAGTAATAAGGACATAGAATTCCATCAGTGTGTTTAGATTATCCAATAAAAACATAAAATGAAATTCAGATTGTGGCTGACACTTGGAACATATTTCTAAACCTTGTACAAAGAAAATATAAGAAACAGAAAAATGCTAAATTCTTTATATCTAAGGTATATGTATTTTTCTTCTGAGATCAGATAATCTCCTTCCTCAGCAACAGAATTTTTATTGTAAGAGAGGATGGTGAGGTCATGCATAATACAGAATAATGTTGTATTTCATCCTAGTGAATGTGTAAAACTGACAGTGTCTGTCTGAGTTTAAGAAGCTATAAACTCCCTTTTAAAATTGAAAAAACAATGTGTGTCTTCTGCTTTGTTTGCTTGTATGGTTTTCTGTGGCCATCATTGTTTATTATGTAGAGGCTTGATTTAAGTTTAAGTTCAGAATGTTGTTACTGTTCATTAAGTTTTAGTGTAGTCAGACTGGCCTGACTCACATCCTTCATTTGTTTAATGCCTTGCCTAGAAAGGGGAAAAACGGGAGTTGAAATGACTGCATGTGGGAATCTACACCTTGGTTTATGTGTTTTTGGCAGTATGAAAGGCAGAATGTGACTTTTGTTTGCATTATCTTTGGTTTGAGAGCAATTTGTCAGACATCCTTTGCTTCATTGAAAAAATCTTGATAGCTCCCAGTCTGTTAGGTGACTGTACCAGTTAAAGTGCTCTGTTTCTTTGTGGAAGCAGCTGTTAGAGATCTTCACATCTCTATAGCAAAATGACTTATTCTGTTAGGTTAAAGTAGCTAGGTGTTAAACTAGTTATACAGAAAGGGGTCTTTCTCTGGTAGGGTCTTTCAGTCAATGAGATACAATTTGTCTGATTGATTCTACAGTAAGAACCAGAATCAGCACAAGCAGTTGCCTTAAAAAATATGTAAAGAATCTCAGTTCTTGTTTGATTATCTATTGTGACAATTATTCTTAGAGTTTTCAATGTGTCTTAAAATATTCCTCTATTTTTTTTTTTTTTTTCTATCAGCAGAGCATTTGGGAAGTAATTTAAGTTGTCCTAATGGCTCTTAACTGAAAACCACAATTAGCTTTTATTGTATCTGAATAAATCATGTAGTTATAAAACTTTTTTAAATCAATTTAAATGTTATTCATTTAAAACTTGTACATTATTTATTTGCCAGATTAATTTACTGCATAAGTGTGAAGAAGAGGCTTTTTTCAAAATGTGTTTTATAGCACCTGCAGTCCAGTAAGAATCAAGAGTATACTGAGGATAACGGGTAAACCTTAAGTAAAGACAAGCAAAAAGCTGATGTTCCAACAGGACTGGAAGAACTGGCATTCTGCTATGTTGAGAAGAATACCTGGTAAGTACTGCACATAGGTTGAACTATATTTCTTTGTGTTTTTGAAGAGATGAAGTTGGATTAATACCTTGCCCAGAAGCCAGGTATAACCGGAGCCCTATAGTCCTGGTGGAAAACAAGCTTGGTGTCGAGAGCTGGTGTGTCAAGTTTCTTTTGCCGTATGTCCACAATAAACTTCTCCTCTACAGACAAAGAAAACAATGGCTGAACAAGGATGGTGAGTTACTCGCTCATGTGATTCTACACACAAAATCTTCTATATTTTGTGACTCTGCACTGACCGTTCTTAAGGTCACTTTAACCTGCTGTGCAGGGCATCATAATGACCTAAACATGCTGCAGTGATGATGTACTGAAAATGCAAATCCACTCTCTCTTGCCAAGTTGAAATACTTAAAGGGAGATTTTACCCTTGAGTGGTTTAGGAAAATAATGTTTCTGTCTAAAGAAGAATTTTGCCCTACTTTCCTGAGTCAGGAGAGTTCTAATGTTGTATGACTCTAGGCAACAAGTCTGATGTTTTTCAGATTTAGGAGTCGCAGAATTCATGTGCCCAAGCAATTTGGTAGTTGTCTTTTTTTTTTTTTTTTTTTTAACTCTCTTTATCTTTTTTATTTTTTAAAATTCTTTTTAGTTTTGCTTTATAATTTACTTTGCTTTTGTGAAAAAAAAAACTGTATATGTTTTGTATTTTGAAAGTTACCTGATGAAAAATGTTGCAAAGTTCTGCTTCATTTACCTTAACTGTATCTGCAGTTGAGAAATATTAAACAGATGGAATAACTACTAGTATTTTGAGAAGGCAAAATGGAAAACGTACAGAAAACAACCACAGCTCAGAATGTAGTATATTTCTCTCATAAAACTACTGCTACTTTAAATACTGCCCCTCAGAATTTTATTTGTTTATCTTTGGACTTTCTTTTGGTCAATTGATCTGTTTCAGTAGGCATTTGATCTGTTTATTTGGTGTTTAGGTACTTTGCTGTTTCAGAGATGGGTAAGTTGAAGAATTTTTGTTATATGTTTAGGTAGTTTATCAGAAGTTGCAAGCATTTGATCACATTAGAATCATTCATGTCTTTGCGACAAGTTGATTTTTGAGGAGGAATGTTTTATTATGGGAATGGAGAAAAAGCTCTTAGCCACGCACTGTGAAATACAAAGTTCAATTACTTCTTTAAAATATTTTTCAAATATCACCATAAGAACCAACTGTAAAATTTGCCCTTCACCCTTAAAATTTTTTCCACTACGGTAATGTGATAACATAACCTGTTCTTCAAAGTGGAAACATTGTGGGAAACACAAATTACTTTGTTGGAGATATATATGAACAGTTAATCATACAGGAAGTCATACTGCAAGTATATTAAGTGGAAAGGTGTTCCACTTTTTGGTTCATTTCTTAATTATTGCCTAACAACTTGTTTTTCAGAAAAACATCTCAACTGAAAGATACCTGATGTCACTTTTCATTAATACATTTTTCATCAGTATGTTCCATTATGTCTTTATACAGTATTTTTTTACTTTGATTTTACAATCATGTGAACTGCAACAAGAGATTAAGAGAGATTCTCCTCAAGTAATAGTGCAATGACTGTCTTACGGGAAATCACATGGAATTTAATGTGGCTTATTTAATATCTTAGCTGTGAAATAACTGCAAGGGAATCTAACCAAACATTCTTGGTGGTAAATGCATGAATAATTGTGTACAGTTTGGAAGAAAAGTTTATCTCATTCTTAATATATTTGGTAATTTTATGATTAAGTAAAATTGTCATTGCAGGGGCAGATCAACTGAGCCGATCTTTTGTCTCCCAAGAGTAGAGGTTAAGTAAATATACTGGACATACTGAAGGCTGTCAGTGTGTTTTATGTTGAGAAGTCTCATGCACTCTACTTTTTACAGTCAAACTTCTTGATGGATGCATTGTAATGCAAAGGGAGTAAGGAAGACTGACAATGTCATTACTCTCCTATTGTCAGCTACCACATACCTCAGTCTTGGTTTTTAAGATACTGCTAAAATTTGTGTGTGTCTACAGTTTGTGCTCTATTTAAAAGGATATAAAGTATTACAGATGCTTCTGTTTGTTCTTTATATAGTGAATTAGGCATAATATCTCAATATGAAGCAAGACAGTCAGTTCAGAATGATTTGAAGGTATTGTCTGCTATGTAGCAATACAGCAATACATCATCCTGATCCATGGATTTCATTTGCCTAGGTGTAGTTTTATAGTATGTATACATATACTTTTCGCAACTATACAATGTAGAGATGCCATCTGCAGCTTGGGGTTGTACTAAAATAATACAGTGGTTTTTTTATGTCACTGTTGTTCCCAAGATTTTGAATTTTGCTCAGATAATTCTATGTTTATGACTTATACTGTGGGTCTGCGGTTTAAATCACTAAATTCTCAAAAGTCTTGTAATCCCTGTCCCACTCTGACAAAATGCTGTATCTTTGATATAGCACTACAGGTAAAGGTTATCAACTTCCATTTCCAAATCACTTAGCTATGAGTTCTGCTAGCACAATAGAAATTAATTTTTTAAAACAAGAAGGGCACTAAACTGGCCACATGCCCCTCTTAAATTAAGCCAGCATTTTTTATGGAATAGGATTTAGTAGTATACAGTGGCCTTGCCTAGGTAAGGGAGCCGGTGGCGAAGAGACTTTCAGGAAAGGCAGGATCTGGGAATGTAGTGAGAACACCTTGGTTATATGTGAATCACTACTAATCGTTGTGCTGTGTTTTTGTTTCGTTTAATCCCTTAGAACTGATAGATATCACCTGTACGCTACTGCTACTGAACCCAGATTTCACCACTGCTTGGAATGTAAGGTATGTTGCACTCAGCCACCTTAAATATCAGTCAACCATAAGCTTTGTTTTAAGTGGTATTGGATGACACAGCAGCAGCTTTTCATTTAGAAAGTACTGAAAGAGTTTTTTAGAAATCTAGTATTTATCTCTGTCAGGTAATTCAAACTGTTTTGTTTGTTTGTTTTCCCCTCTTAAGTGTAGTCTAAAGACAGTATCATCACAGGTGAAAGCACAGCTGGTCTGTGTTTTTTGGATAAATTGCATAGAAGTGCTGCTCTTCTGTCAGTTAAGGAAGGCAATTTATAATTGTACATATATTTAGCTGTACATACTCTTTACCCTAAATCATGTAGCACCCAATTGATGTCTGCTGGGTTCTCTCCCTGTTCTCATTTAGCACTCTTTGAATGTTATACCTGAGTCCTTTGAGATAACTGCAGTGATCATGAGCTGGTGGAGTTCAGGATCCAATGAGGAGGGAGCAGGGCTGTAAGTAGCCTTGCAACCATGGACTTCAGGAGGGCCAACTTTGGCCTCTTCAGAGGCCTCCTCAGAAGAATCCCGTGGGCTAGGGCCCTAGAAGGTAGGGGAGCCCAAGAGAGCTGATTGCTTTTCAAGCAGCACCTCTTCCACACCCAGCAACAGTGCATCCCTGTGTGCAAGAAGTCAGGCAGATGGGGCAGGAGACCTGCATGGATGAACAAGGAGCTTGTGGCAATGCTCAACTGGAAGAAGGCAGTATACAGAATGTGGAAAAAAAGACAGGCCCCTTGGGAGAAATACAGGAACGTTGTCAGGGAATGCAGGGAAGTGATACGGAAAGCTGAGGCACGGTTGGAATGCAATATGGCAAGGGATGTTAAAAATAACAAGAAAAACTTCTTCAAATACATTTAATAGCAAAAGGAAGATCAGGGAAAATGTGGGTAAATGGGGTGGTGAATGGGTTGGGTGCCCCGGTTACAAAAAAAACACAGAAAAAGCAGAGTTGCTGAATGCCTTCTTTGCTTCAGTGTTTACCAAGAGCAGCCCTTTAGAGTCCCAGGCCCTAGGGACAAGAGAGGAAGCCTGGAGAGAGGAAGACCTGCCCTGGGTTGAGAAAGACTGGATCAGAGAGCACCTAAGGAAACTCGATACCCACAGATCCATGGGCCCTGATGGGATGCACCCCAGAGTGCTGTGTGAGCTGGTGGATGTCATAGCTAAGCTGCTCTCCATCATCTTCAAAAGGTCCTGGAGAATGGGGGAGGTGCCGGAGGACTGGAAGAAAGCCAATGTCACACCAGTCTTCAAAAAAGGCAAGAGGGAGGACCCAGGCAACTACAGGCCAGTGAGCCTCACCTCCATCCTTGGAAAAGTGATGGAACAGCTCATCCTGGCAGTTGTCTCCAGGCACGTGGAGGACAAGAAGGTGCTCAGGAGTAGTCAGCATGGATTCACCAAGGGGAAATCCTGCTTGACTAACCTGATCGCCTTCTGTGACGGAATGACTGGCTGGATGGATGAGGAGAGAGCAGTGGATGTCATCTACCTCAACTTCAGCAAGGCTTTTGACACTGTCCCTCACAGCATCCTCTGAGCAAGCTCTGGAAGTGTGGGATAGATGAGTGGACAGTGAGGTGGATTAGGAATTGGCTGGATGGCAGGGCTCAGAGGGTGGCGGTCAGTGGTGCAGAGTCTAGTTGGAGGCCTGTGGTGAGTGGTGTCCCCCAGGGGTCAGTCCTCGGCCCAGTTTATTCATCAGTGACCTGGATGAAGGCACAGAGGGCTCCCT
>VZSV01000041.1:1750782-1763665 GCA_013398735.1 Nothocercus julius
CTAGGCTGAGAGAGCTGGGCCTGTTCAGCCTGGAGAAGAGAAGGCTGAGAGGGGACCTCATCAGTGTCTATAAGGACCTCAAGGGAGGCAGTGAGGAGGATGGGGCCAGCCTCTTCTCAGTGGTGGCCACTGATAGGACTAGAGGAAATGGCCACAAACTGAAACACCAAAAGTTCCACAGGAACTTAAGGAAACATTTCTTAACAGTGAGGGTGCCAGAGCCCTGGCACAGGCTGCCCAGAGAGGTTGTGGAGGCTCCTTCTCTGGAGATCTTCCAAGTCCGCTTGGACGCAGTCCTGAGCCACCTGCTCTAGATGACCCTGCATGTGCAGGGGGGTTGGACTAGATGATATCTAGAGGTCCCTTCCAACCTTAAGCATTCTATGATTCTATGAACTGTTCTATTTATTGCTCTTATCCAAACAGCTTATGGAAGCTGAATAACACTCAGTTAGTACTCTACCATGTAGATACACTGCGAAAGAGGAGGGGAAAGATGCTTTATTCTGTACGCATTTTACACCACCCTTCTCCTTTACCTGTGGGGTTTGGTCTGGTCTAGCTTCACTATTGCTAATGCTGCAGCACCTGTCTATTCAAGAGTCTTTATGAAAGAGGAGAGGAATCTACTTTCCTGCTCTTACCAGAAGCAACAGTTCTTTACAGCCTTGTAATCCCACTGACAGCACCTTATTTTTCTTTAGTGTGCACAGGTAGAGAAATATTTACTTTATCCTAAATAGATAAACTTAGGGACCATCTTAAAAGAATAGTTTTAGAAGAGTTGGAGGGTTAACAGGAGATTATGTCTTGACAGGAGATTATATCTTAGTGTCTGGGAGGATTCTCAATGTTAAGAATAGACTTTTTTTTGCGGTTAAAATGCTCCTTTGTGGTAGGAAAAATGAATAAAATGACCTAGAAAGGTGTTATCTCTGGGAAACCATTAGCCCTAGGTAATGCAGATGTTTCTTCTTCCACGGCTGGTGTAGTTCCTGAGGATTCTCTAGTGACATGATTTTTCAGTTGTCTCAGAAGTTGTCTCCTAAGAAAAGGAGTGTGAAGGTGATGAAAAGAACTTACTGTCGTGAAAAAGTCTACCCTTGATATACTGCCGTGTAGATATAAAGTGAAAGCAGCAGCATGTGTAAATACTAGAACTACTGTAACAATGATATCTTGTTGCTACTGAAAACTGAATTGAGACTTCCAAGTTGTACATGGAATAAAAGTATTTAGGGATATAAATGAGGATTGTTTTCTATGATCTTCAGAGTATGTTTGAATCAGCTGTCTAGTGTTCAGAGAGCCTAGTATTGTACCAGCCATTCATCAGCAGTTGTGTAATGTACCTTTTAGTCTACCCTAATTAAGACGGGTAGCTGAATCTAAACCTACACTGAATCTTAACTTACACTGGTTTAGTCTGTGGCTGGGAGGTAGCTCTTTTGAAAGTGAGGCACCATTAAGTGGCATGACCTCAGCTGAAACACTTGTTACTCTCAAGTTCTGGTGAAATACCTACTAAATGCTGCTTATCCCCACATTACAGATCAAACTACTAAAAATGTCTGGCATTTAGGGTCTTAGAGTAGAATATAGACTATGTTCCACACAGATGTGCAAAGAATGACCTTACAGAGAGTTAGAATCAGATGGGAGCTTAATTGTGTGCAATTTGCACTCAGCTTGCAGTAGAATGATATTTTCATTTTTGCTTAGTACGTCGTTATTGCATCAGATCTGTCTTACATTTTTCACACAGAAATTCCTCTTTTTATGTTGGGGAGGGTAAGTGTCATGTACTCTAGGAACTGTTAAAAAAAAAAAAAAAAAGTGCAATAATTATTTACCAAAATTGTATAACAGTAACCATTCCTGTTGAGCAACTGTGCCTGTAGAGCATGGTATTGTTTCACTTTAGGGTGAGATAGTCTGTTTCCTGTGTTGGATTCTCTGCTAAAATATTTACAGCTGAGAGCTTCAAACAGACCCAACAGCACTGAATTTGGAATTGAATTCACTGAATTGAACTGAATTCACTGAATTGAATTTGAATTTTGAAAGTAGGAAAAGGAAATCTCTTTGTAAGAGCAGAGCAAGAGACTGGAAAACAATAAAAGAGGGGAAACCTTAGGAACAGACTCGAACTCAGCTAACAGTCTCCAGAGTTTTTAACTGGTTAGTGATGCACAGCAGAGATCATCTATGTACGTAGAAGGCAATGCAGTCCATCTTGACTTTGGTGATACTTTTTTTGCTGTGGCAAAAACCAAAATGTTTTCTATAAAGTTCCTAAATTTGCTTTAAGTTTTGGAAAGTTGAAGAGTAAGTATGTGTGAAGTATATCTATGTGTAAGTATGCGTAAGTATATGTATACTTCGATATAGGAAGAACAATATTGCTACCAAGAGTTTACATTTTTGAGAAGTAGCTAGGCTGGTAATCTCAGTCTGTGTTAAATATGTACCTGCTGTTTTTTTGTTTTTTGTTCTTTTGCCACTTTAATTTCTAAGTTAATAATTAATGTATTAATTAACGACAGTGGTTAATTGCCATAATGGGCCGGTTCTTCTTCCTCCCCCAATACTGCCATTCCCTGAATCTTTCTCTAGGTTGTTTTGCAAAGGCAAGGGACTGAAACCGTGTAGAGTCTGAATAGTCTGGCCAATCTCCTATTCCTGACTGATACCTGCATTTTCTCTTGTGCTCCTAATAAAAATATTGGTCTACTGCTACCTGATTCAGATAAATGTTCCTGTAACTGTGTTTCCTGATCTCTTCGAGCAGTTTTCTACTGGCTTCGCTAGAGATCGGGAGCAAAACCTACTTAGGGATTTGTTCGGCCATTGATTCAGAAGCAACAAATGGGTCAAGGCTACTGCCCTCCTCTTGTCCTCTGGGATCTTGCAGGCAATAAAGGCATTGGATACATAGTAACCCTTTTTCTTCTTGCATTCAAATAATGGATTCCTTAATCTTACCGTTGCCATCTTTAGCACCTGCGTCAGTGGGTAGGTGATAGTTCAGTTAAAGTAATGCAAAACCAAATCTAACAGAGTGCATCAGTTTCCCACTGAAAATGAATGAACCCTGCAGAGGCATCCAAGCACAAATAATACCAGTAAATATTCTCATCAGAAGACTGTTTCAGTTTATTTGTGCAGTTCCGTCCATAGCTTTCAAACCATATTATATGTTCTATTTCAACTTCTGGAGGTTCTGGGAATTCAGTGTTCCCTGTCTACATATGTAACTTCACAATTTACTGAACAAATTCTCATCTTCATTTCGCAGTAGCTAGTGACTAGATAGTCAGCTAGTGACTAGATAGTGACTAGACTAATGTCTCTGGAGTGCACAATTACGGGAAAGTATTTAAAATACACTTGAGAAGGGCGGTAAGAGTTTTAAATTACCCCAGAAAGTCGAAGAGGATGCAGGACAGGTAATTTCGTGCGGGAGGGGAATAAGAAGATGGAGTTTTTACTTTGATATCTTAAACCAGTACTTGATGATGAATTTTAAGTTTCATTAGGGTAAGTTCTTTGTTTTCTTCTTTTTAAAACCAGAAGTCATGTTTTACATTTAAGGACATTTGTTCCTCTGATAAGGTCTAAAATATTCTACACATTTTAACATGTTTTCCCCTTCCTCTAAATTTAGAGCCCCTGAACCATGTATAAAAATATACTTAAAGATTGTGTGTGTGTGGAGATTAAGATGCAGTTTTTTTAGTTTAATTTATTTTTGTTGGGCCTGGTTAAGTAGGGTGTGCCTGATATAGTGGAATGGAATGGGTTAATATCCTGAGGACTTTTTAAAGTCTTGCAGTTTTATAGTGATGATATATTTTGCTACAAAAGAAACCCCATTGTAAGTGGGATTTATTTTTTCTTTTGGGATTACATCTTTTATTCATATAAACTTATTTTATCTTTTGTAGGAAAGAATTAATACTGTCTGGCACTTTAAATCCACTTAAGGATTTGCATCTTGGAAAACTGGCGTTAACCAAGTTTCCAAAGAGCCCAGAAACATGGATTCATAGGTTTGTTTTTGTTGGCTTGTATTGTCTCCCAAAATTTGAGTTTTTTTCACAGTTTTTCTTCTGTTAGGAAAGTGATTAATGAAGGACATCTAGAAATATAGCACATTGTTCGATCCAGGCATAAAATGGAATGCTTTGGCTTCTGAGGACACTTTCCTATATTTTGTTTTAAACTGAAATCCTATGCACCATTTTTTTGTCGTATATTTTTAAAATGGCTTTGGAGGAGGGATTACTTTTCCTATTGGTTTATCATTTCTTGCAACATCTGAAACTTTCACTTTGAGAATTCTGATTCAAATAACAATAAATATTTATTTGAGCACTGTTGTTTTTTCCTCTAATTTAGTATCATGTTGCTTATTTACAGGCATTCCAGAAAGATGAAAAACTGTTAATTTTTGTAACTGAAGTTGGGCTCTATTATGGTCCATTATGTGATGAATTTACTTCTTTCTTGTCTAACTTATGCAGTGTTATTAAGTCATTGTCTTTACTGACCACTGAAATGACAAAGCACTTCTTTTAAAGAGATAGCCTGGTGCATTTGAGTAATAATGGAGTTTCCAGTAGTGATTGACTGTGTATAAAATACTTGTAGCACAAGTGAAGTGTAGTTATGTTGTTCAACTTTGTAATAAACATCCCTGGTATATGTATATTTTTATATATATTTTAACATGGTAATTTCCCCTTTTAGATGTTTACATTTTGTGTGTCCAGTGTTAGGAAAACATCATACCCCCCATTAAAGGATTCAGGCTTTATCAAGAATTAAATCAAATTTCAGTCTTATTGAAAACATGCACATTTTTAGACATATGAGTTATTGGTAAACTCCTCTTCTTATGTGCATGGACATAAAATTCTAAACTTTAAAACAGAATGTAATACCTTTTATTATTACTAAGGTGTATTTACCTTATGAGCACCTGCATAATTTCCATTGATTTCTTTCCAAGTAGTGTTAATATAGCAACAGGGTTAATAAATTTTTGGAATTTTTGACTTCTTATTTTGTTGTTCTCAAACTGCTTTTCACCATGTCCAACTTATTCATGCTGCCTGACTGCACTGTAGGGAGCAAAAGGGACATGTAATAAGAGGAGAAAAATCTTGCAGTTTGTCATGGTTTAGCCCTACAGATCTAGTAGCCAACACTGGAAAACTAATTTCAGCATATAATTCGTCCTGAAACTGGTGCCATTTGTATATTTTGAGAAACAATACATTCTAATGAAATTAATCAGAATTAGAAGTTACTAATGTATCTCTACCTCATAGAAATAAAAAAAAATTCTGTAAGTTCTATACAGTCCTAAAAATTAGAATATTTTTATTCCTGTAATATTTAGTTTTTCTTTCTTTTGGTTGATCAAAACAGAAAAGGAGTTTTTAGAGTGAACTTTACAAATATTTGGTTTAGATTAGGTTCCTGAACATGATTAATAGCACATGTTAGAAAAAAGTATTTTTCTTCCTGTCATCATGATGGTCGATTTCGTATTTTGTGTCACTGTATGCTACCAAACTGCAAAGAGAACTTCAGAAGAATTGAATGGAGCAATTAAGTTCAGTAAAATATATTCAGAACTTTTCTGTTATACATGGCCTGTTCATTAAATATTGCCATCACAGAGTTTGCCATGTGTATTTTGCGTTGTCTTTTGCAATTCATTTTTTTTTGAAGTTTTATATAGCTCTTGTGCATGTACGGTCAATATATATACTGACTGCACAACTGACATCAAGTATTACTGCATTCATTTACTGTAATTCCAAAAACTGAGGCTCTCAGATGCATTTGGCCTAAACAAGATGTTTCTGAAGTATACTATCTTAAGTAACAGCAATAGGAACATATATACAAAGAACGAAAAAACTCATTTCTGCAGATTTATTAGAGCCTCTGAAATAATACAATGATACTGATACCTGAAGTCTTGTTGCACTTTTTTCTCCCGTTAATGTTCATTTTGTTTGCTGTGAGTAGTACTGACAAATGTTAAAAGTAAACATGAAATGCAGTCAAATATTTTTATTCAACCATTTTTTATGACTCATTGTTAAACTTTGTTTTAATGTTACAGAAGTCTCTAAAAGATGCTTCTCAAATCTCATGCAACGAGCTCTAGCAGTGTTCTTCCTGAATATGCTCTTTCCTTCGAATAAGTAGCTTGTGACAGCTTACAGTGAGTGAACAAACAGAAATACGGCTGGGCATGTAGATTATTATGGAATGTGATAGCAAAGCTTTCAGTATGGAAATAGCTCAGATCAAGCCTCTAGTTATAACTTAGCTCAAATAAAGGAAGTGTCAGTAAAGCTTACTTGATCAATATAAATGAAAAAAATACATTTTTTTTTTTTAAATTCTGCTCATCATTAATGCTGTACACCATTTAACCAGACGATGGGTGCTGCAACAACTAATTCAGGAAAACTCCTTGCCCACTCTTGTGACTAAAGGAAATTTGGGAGCAGCACCTGTGGAAAGAGTTCACCAACTAGTGCAGGAAGAAATGGATATCTGCTCTGAAGCTGCTGGGAGATATCCGAGCAACTACAATGCCTGGTCCCATCGCATCTGGGTTTTGCAGCACTTGGGAAAGCTGACTGTCAAGGTAAAATATAGTAATGAGTAAAGTTTTAAGTTTTTGTTTTAAACAAAAAAGTTTTGTGAAACAGATCTGTGATGTGAAGGGAGAGTATCATTTTAAGTTAGAACAGGCAAAGCGGGCAAAATACTGCAGCAATGAGTGCTCTTTTGAATTTTTCTTGTCAAAGTAGCTTCTGTCTAGCTGTTGGTGTTTGGTCTTAATGAAATAGTAGATAGTATATTGTACTCTGAGTGCTGAAACAAAAAAGTGACAGTGAACATGAAATTTCTAGTGGGAAAATTGAAATTCCTAGTAGAATAGAAGTTATGCAACAGTTGCCATATGTAACATGATTTTTTATTATGCTGTCTTTATTCTGCCTTTTTTATGGTGTCAGAATGTTGAATGTTAAGAAGAAAACTGTACAAATTTTAAGGCAAGCATAATTTTGCTTGTATCTGCTTTCTTCAGCTCCAAGAGCATCTTTTGGTAGACCTTATACTGAGTGCTGTTTCAGCTTCAGTGGGGATGTCTTGTGCACTGTGAAAAATTTCAAGTCACATGGTAACATGTAAAACATTCAGACACCAGTTTTAAGTAGAATTAATTGATGCGATATGATCTAAAATGAGGGAAGTAATTTTATGACATTGTGGTTTCTAAACTGGTAGGAGAATTCACTGTTTATATTGGGCTGAGACCATCACTCACACTTTTAGCAGAAGTCATTGCTTTTTGTCATCATACAAATACATAGCGGAAGGGGGTAATTATTAGGCAGTTTTGAGTCTGTAGAGACATTATTTTTATGTGTTACGGGCCAGCTACTGCTAGGGACTGATACTTTTTGTTGTTACCTGACAAACATTAAAAATTACGTTGAATTCAGTAGTAAATGGAAAGTATGTTACAGATTCTTGACAGACAGCCCAGAATTAGGTCTTATTGACAAAGTAAGTTTGTATAAAAAGGAAAGTTACGGAAAATTCCAGAGAATTGAGGATAGATTGGAGGTTAGAAGTCTCTTAAAAGTTAATGATTTTTATTCATCTGAATCGATCACATGTTAATCTTTGCTAGCTCTATTAAAAAAGGGAAAAAGGAGGAAGCAGAAAAAAGCACTATTAATTAACATTCAATTTTTTTTTCCTTTAGTTGTCAGTAGTTTGAAGGTGAGGATAACATCTTGAGTGCTTTTTGTATCTGCTTTTCCTTAATGATTTAAATAAATGGAAAGCATTTCAAATTGATAGGAAGAGCTCTCTTAGACTCATAATTTGCCTGGTACTTTTATTCATTGTCAATTATGAATGTTTTATGTAATGATTGGGCCGTAGCATGGCTGAAAAGGAAGTGTGTTGAATTCATTAGATCACTCCCAAGCCTGTCTGCCTTGGCAGCCATCCCAGTTTCCCTACTGGTTTCCCTTTTATCCTGGTTACCAAGGAAGTGATTGTCGGTTTTCATCTAACTGGTTTTCGTACCCTTTAGCAGTATTTCACTAGTGTTACTGCTCGTGGAATAACGTGTTGAACCCATTGGGCAGATCTCCTGTGTCAATTCCACATTGCTCTACTACAGCACTGATACATCTCCTCAGATAACCTTGCAGTGGGTACTAGGGATGCAGAAAACCTAGGAAACAACATGAACATGAAGTGTGATCATTTTGTTCGTAATTCTAAAATACAGTATCTTTCTAGGGAACTTCAAAAGAATTAGTGAATATTTGCATTATTTGATATGGCAGGGAAACAAAACATGGGTTCAGAAGGAAAACAGGGAAAAGGGGCATAATAGATTTTCACAAAAATATAAACATTTCCTCTTAATATTTTCTTTGTCTAGGCAGTCAGTTGTGTGTATAAATATCTAAAAAGAACTGTAAATGTAATTTAGATGAAAAACTAGACCTGTGATTAAAAAAAAAAAAATCAATAAAACAATGACTGTGATTTTTCAGCCATTTAATTCTTAAAAGTCTGCCTCAAGTTAGAGGGACTTTGTATAATTTAATTTAAGTCCACATTAACATTCAAACTTTGTTTATAGTTCGATTTTTCTTTTTTCTCTTTTTCTTTTTGCGCCTTTCTCCCACCAAAATACTAATGGTATGTGTAATTATTGAAACTTCTCTAACCAATAATTAATAACCAATTAATAAGCCAAACAGGTTTATTAATTATAAAGCTGTCAAGTTGATTTAGATAGAGGACTTACTCTTTTTGAGTTTATTTCTGAAGGCTGCTTGAGGTTTTTAGTTTGTTCTTTTGTTCCATTGGTTTTGTAATCCTCCTGGTTCCTGAACTAAGACAATTTTGAACTAAACTCAGAATTTGAAGCAGTGTAGGACTTTTCCTCTAGGAAAAATATGTGAAATAAAGGAGAGAAAAGTTAGGCACTTTGTAAGATTTTCTTACAAAATACTCATGTTTCCTTACTTTTACACATGATAGTAAAACGTATTTGATCATGTTTAAATATAAATAACTTGGTTTTCCTGCAGTATTTGAACCATATCATCTGGTTTGCATAGATTTTGAATAATAGTATTCAATTTGAATTTATCAAGAATAGATAATTCCAAATTAATTGAAACATTCTATTATTGGAGTGCATGCGTCATAAAAAGATAAAACACTTCAGTTGAGTGTTTATGTTGTCTTACATGACACTGCTCTTAGTTAATGGGGGAAACTTGGATGGGGAGAACCTACTCTTTACGTGAGTGCGTAATTAATTGGAATAATGTAAGATACATTTTACTGTCTGCTTCAAACTAAGGGAATACAATCTTAGGAGCTACCTAGAGCACGTCAGTATATGGTAAGCTATAAAGTAAGTTTTTGCCTGTAGTCGGTCCAGGATAGAATTTTTTTTTTTTTTNACCTGACCGCCAAAGCTTCCTGTTTAAGTGAGAGGAGGCTAGCATATTTATCTTGCTATTCTTACAAAGATTTTTCCCTAGCTGGGCTCGCTTTTCATCTCTCAGTTGTCCTAGACTGAAAAGGAAGTTCTGCGCTTCTGTTTGTGGTGGTTGTCACATTTAAAAAAAAAAAAAGAGAGAGGGAGAGGAAGGGATGGTGTAAGAGGAAATAAAAATCCAGAGGTTCAAGGGAAAAAGTAACACTGAATGCACTTTGCGGCAAGATACCAATTCTGTTATATTCTGTTTACCACCTAAGATAGAAGAAGATTCTTGGGAGAAGTGTTAGTAATAGAGAGGAAGATGTTTTCATGTTATTTCGTCTTTAGTTCATGGAAAAATAACAAAGGACTTGCTCTGTGTAGTGTTGAAATGGAGATCTCTCTTGACTTGAAGGGAGAAAAAAAAAAAAAAAAAAGGAAAAGAGAGGGATTTAATTAGAAGACAGCCATTAGTTTTAGTTTAGTGGAGTTTTGGTTTTTTTAACCGGAGGTTTCTCAGAGCATCTTTCATGGTTACCCAGCCTCCTAGAGGAGAGGAGCTTTGTTTTGTTACTAGATCTGAAAGGATTTGAAAATTTTTTTTTGTCTTGCTCTTCTGAAAGAGGTGTCATAGTTCAGATAAGGGGTGCTGCTGGGAATTCTTTCTCCTATTTTATACAGGTAGTTAAAATACATCATCACATTGTTCTGTAGCTTAAAACATGTCAGTTAGATAATTCTAAGATCTCAGTAGCATATTATGTGCTTGTCATCTGTTTTCAGTGAGTAAAGGCTTGTTTGTGTGTTTTTTTTTTTTTTTTTAAACTTACATACCTCTAGAGCCTTGTGTTGTTTTAGTAGAATCTTAAAATAGTAGTGTTCATAATTAAAGATAGTAGCTCCAGATATGTTGAGAAGGAAGAAACTGGTCACATGGTTTAAAGTGCAGGAGAGAAAATGGAATTTTTGTTTGCTTTAGAGACCATGCGTGTTGGCATGATGAATTATTTGATAGTGCACATCAGTTTGCTTATATGTAAAAAGAAGATTGTGCTGGTCTCTCTTACCTAAACAAAGCAAGCCTGCTGTCTTTCTGAGGCAGAGAGCATTATTTATGCTTTTTCTATTTGCTCTAATACCTTTTAGAATAGGTATGATTCCATTTCCAGGAGGCTCTTTCTGTAGTGCTGAGGAGAAAGGGGGGGAAAAAAAAAAAGTATTTCTAGCTATGTTCTGCCTGTAAAACATCATCTGTATCTATCAAACTTATTAAGTGAAAGGTGCAGCTTAGAAAAAGTGATGAAGTGGGAGACTCTTCCAGTAAGATTATATCCAGAGTTCACAGAAGTAAAGGAAAAGGGTGCAGTTTTAAATTCGGCAGAGAGCTTAAAACTTCCAAAGGAGGAACAATATGACAAAAAAGAGTCCTTTAAATAGTATATCCATTAGCTCTAATAAGAGAAAATAAAGCAAAATAAGCCCTGTCCAGTAGCCAGACTTGTATGTCTTCCTAGAAATAAATGCTACTGAAGGCTACTGAAGACCAAAAAAAATCAGAACAAAAATTATTTGGTGCCAAATATATTTCAGTGTATCTGCAGCAACAGTGTATGAATTTATCATAGTTCATTTGAAAGTCTTTCTGGGAGTTTACCCACCAGCTATTTTAAATCAAGCAACTTCCTATTCTACATGTCCTAGGACTTAAAACCCAGTGTAACTACTTTAAATTCTTTTTCACAGAATTACAGAATAGTTGGGGTTGGAAGGGACCTCTAGAGATCATATGGTCTAACCCCCCTGCCCCAGCAGGGACACCCAGAGCACGGGGCACAGGGTGGCAGCCAGGTGGGTTGGGAAGATCTCCAGAGAAGGAGCCTGCACAGCCTCTCTGGGCAGCCTGTGCCAGCAAAGAAGTTCTTCCTCACATGGAGGTGGAACTTCCTGTGTTTTAACTTGTACCCATTACCCCTTGTCCTGTCACTGGCCACTACCGAGAAGAGTTTGGCCCCTTCCTCCCTGCCTTCTGCCCTCGGGTACTTGTACATGTTGATCAGATCCCCTCTCAATCTTCTCCAGGTTAAACAGGCCCAACTCGCTTAGTCTTTCCTCATACAATAGATGCTCCTCTCCCTTAATCATCTTCATTGCTCTACACTGGACCCTCTTTGGAAAATAAAAGTATAAACTCCTGTAAATCTCTCATGTACTTACTTTATTTCACAGCTCCTGCTCTCTGACACGCATCACCTAAGCAAGATTCCATGTAGGTTTGGTGTATCTTCTACTTCTCTCAAAATCATCTTTATTCATAGCCACTTTGAGACTTTAAAACAGTGCCTATTTATTTTTATTTATTTATTTATTTTCTCCTTGATCCTCTGGGACGGTTTCTGAGACTTCTAAATTTTGGGGTTTCAAGAAAGTGTAAGTGCTTTTTGTTCAGGGATGCCTAGGTATCTGTAAACAAGGATGATGGATCATTTGATTTTTCTGTGTCTGTTCTAAAGCTCTTACCACAGTGATTAATTTCTGAGAAACTGCCGTGGAGTATACCTCAGTATAGAACAGTTTTGGTAAATTCCTCCTGTTTGCTGACTGATTACTCTTATTGATTTTTGTTTCAGGTTCTTCTTGATGAACTTTCTTCCACTAAATGTTGGGTGTCCACACATGTTTCAGACCATAGCGGATTTCATTACCGCCAGTTCTTACTGAAGTCCTTGATAGGCAGAACTATGCCTGACAATCATATACAAGTACAAATACAAATGGTAAATGAGCAAAACCCTGTCCTTCAAAAGGAGGAGGAAGGTGAGGTGGCAGAGGCTGCCTGTGCAGAAGAATTGAGCATTGATCTTCCCCATTATCTAAAGAAAGAGTTAGAACTCTGCACTGATTTGATTGATGCTTACCCAGGGCATGAAACTTTGTGGTGTCATAGGTAAGAGGACTTGGTCAAAAATGTTGTTCTGGTTATTGGATTGTTCTTTGCCTAATGTTTCCAGAAAAAAAAAAAGAGTTCTGAACTTAGAACATACTGTTCGGTAGCAGACTGGTGTGTAGCCTTTGATTTTTCTCTTGAACCTTTTCCAGAGCTATTGATTGGAAAATCTGATTGGCCCTAAGCACCTGATGGGCATAAGCTCTATGTTCTCTCCAGAGGGCAGCTGGTGCCAGGGACATCCATACATTTAATCAGGCTCCACATGCTTGATAATGTTTAAAAGGACAGAAAATAGACAAAAAGCAGATCAATTGCAGAATACCTCTGAATTGCTAGCCGGGTACCTGTGCCTGACAGGGTATGAGTAACATAGTGAC
>VZSV01000041.1:1782238-1798585 GCA_013398735.1 Nothocercus julius
CGCCGGCCTCCGCGCGCGGCCCGCAGGTGCCCAGCAGCGCGCCCTGCGCAACGTTCCAGCGGCCGCGCCGCGGGTTCTGCTGCATTGCCGTGGAAACCCGCACCGGCCGGCGCCGTCTCTGCAGCCTCTGTTGGGGCGGGTGCGTGATGTGCCCTCCCCCCGGACCCTCGTGAGGACAAAGGAGACCCGTATTTTCCAGCCTTTGGGTCGTAGTGATGCGCAGATTAGCTGCGAGCGGGGGGCGTATATTTGTCCCTGCCCTAATCTGAAGGCTGCTTACCTGTTATTGCTTTAAGCCGTAGCAATTTCTAATGGTTCGTGTACAGCCGTTCTCTAGTCAGTTGCAAACACAGCTTGTATCCTTCAGTTTCTCAACTCTTTTAACTTCTGAGGGTATTGAAAATCTTGTTGAATGGAGGAGTTACAATATTAAAAATGCTTGATTCTTCTTTACTTTGTGACTTGTGTTTTGGGTGGAGGAGAGCAGTTAACATGGAATTCTACTGCACCAGGGGCATTTGTGTATATTTATACTGAAAAATTAAGTCCCCAGTAAATAAGAATGCGAGATCATGGGGAACTGCGAAACCAGCAAATCTATCTTTCTAATACACTTTGGGAAGGGCTTTGTGAATGTGTAATGTGTGAAATGCAAAACAGAATTTGACTGAAAAAGAGCAGGAGCAGCTTGTGTTTGCTGGAGAAAAAAAAAAAAAAAAGTGATCTGAATTTGAGAAATATGCAAGCTTTGAAACCATACTGCCTTGCGAGCTGCCGGCTGCTCAAGGTTATGTTTATAGTATGAATCCTACATTTCGTTGGTCTAAGGTTTTTTATACCTTTTAAGTTGTAGCTCAGAGCTATACATTTGGATTGCACACTTGCATTGTGCTCCCTTAAAAAGCTGGTAGCATTTTTCTGTCTATTATCCTGTCAAGGCCAGTGTTTTGGAAACCTATTAAAGATGTTCATAGACCATAGATATGGTCCTCTGACCATGAAAGGGAAGAATGATGTAAAAGTGATTTACTATAGCTAGTTAGGTAGAAAAGAATAGGTTTGATGTGCTGCAGAGCAAGGAGAGAGACAAAGGCTTCCTAGTATAACTTTGAGGATTGTAGTTACTTAATGTAAAATAATATATACAATTTCTTATACTAACAGTATAAATTTTAAACATTTTCATGTTGTCCTTGTGTTTTGGGAACACAGAGAGTGTAAGTACATTCCCAATTTTTTGTTTGTTAAAGTTTTGTTTTGTTTTGTCCTCCTGCATGTAAAACTATACAAAGTAATGCTTTGAAAAAAGCTCTGTGGTGTTGGACGCTGGACATGAAAACCTTGGCATTGTCAGTTGTGGCCCTCTTCTTCTGGGCAGGGAGAGTAGATGTGAACATTTGGTGGTAGGCGTGGATGTCTTATTTGCTGTATATGTATGTTTAGAATCTGTAGGATTTTTCTTACTTAAAAGTGTTACTGCTGATTTCAAGGCTAAAGTTTGTGGGGATCTATCTGATAAATTACAGTAATCAAAAGCTGGAATTCTTTGTATTTAAGGTTTGAATGCATTTTAGTTGGAGTTAAATTATTTCCTTAATTCTCTTCTGATTTGTTTGGTGTTGTTTTATGCCAGAGTAATATGCAATGTTTACATTTTTAAATTTAAAGTAAGATGTAAAGCTTGCAGCATAAGAATTATGTGCATTTATGAAACATTTTTTACTTTCTACTGTTAAAAGCAGGTCCTGACAGCACTGAAGGCTGGTTGGGTACATGAGAGGCAGGGTGAGGGAAGAAATGTTCAACTTACTGTTTCATATTTTCAATATATCAGCATGCTAAGTCATTTGCAGTGTTACTTGGTTTTAGGTTTTGCAAGCATACCTTAATGTTTATCGCAAGCAAAATCAAGGAAATGTGCTGGCAAACCCAGAAAAAAATACCTGAGAAAATATACGCTATATTGGTTTTGCGGTATTACTGCATGTGACGTCAGGGTTAAACTCTAAAACTTAACAATATTCTTCCTCTAAAAGATGTTATTGAGTAAATTTTGAGCCGTTCAAGCTGACAGAATCAAGGAAAATCAGACTTTTGTTTACAGCTGCTCTGGGTTTGCGTTAGATTGTACATGAGAAAAATGAGGCATTTTCCGTGTATCTACTCTCAGAGAGAGAAAAAAAACATGTTTCAGATGTATGTTTTCTGTGCAGTTTGATCAGTTGAGGTTTAAATTTAAACAAGAACCTATTACTCCAGGTTTAAACTCAAACTTTGATGTTCTAGTAATGCATCTTAAAATGTGGTTTTCTTATTTCACAGAAGATGAAGATTTCTCTGTAATGAGAGCTCTGGCAAACAACCACCTGCTCACTTATTTCTAATAGGTTGTGTATGTTACATGTTGTTTAGTGGTTTCTGAAAACAAGAAATTGCTTGGTTTTGCCTCATGCTATTGATTGAGTTGATAAACCAGTAGTATGATAGTGTTTTCCTATTTGTATTGCATACAACTGTGTTCTCCAAAAAAGCTATTTGTTTGTTATTTTAGGTACAGGACCTGAGAAATAGCCTTGTTTGCTACTTCCACATATGCAGGCATATAATGATGACAGTATCTAGCCTAATTATTAAGAATATTTCCTATAAATGTTGGAATAAATAAATCTTATAAATGTATGTATGTGTAACAAGTGTTATTATAAATAAGCACAGGAGGTGAAATAATGGGAAAATACCAATTGTCGATGGCGGAAGGCTTAGCTGAGGATGTGTATCTGAATTGACCATAGGATGGTATTTTACAGTTAGACTGCCTCTCCGTTTGAGAGAGTTTGCCTTGATATAAGGAGTGGAAGAGAGTGCAAATCTTCTCCTAAGGAGTCAGCAGGGAGATGCCACTATCACTGCTGGGAAAATGGTGTCCAGACCTTGCTGTTTAAAGGGCCAGGTATTGTCCGTCTAGTCTACCTTGTGATCGTTACAAGCTCACATCTTACAAGGCTATACTGTGTTCTCTCTAGTTTGAAATACCTAATGGAAAGGCAAGTCTATATAAACAATTTATTTTTCTTCATAATTAGTGTAGTTTTGTACATCAGAAAGGACGCTAATGAAAGGGATGGAAGTATTTTCTTAAAATGCAGTAGAGGTCTGGATGCAGTGGAAAAGATGAGGTACTTCTGTTTTTTTGCTGTCACCCAGCAAAAGGCGGAGGAGATGTTCTGTGAAATTTAGACCACCAATTCAAAATATATATACTTTTTTTCAGCTTAGACATATTCCATATCCTCTCATGCTGTCATCTGTTATTGAATTATCAATTTCATCTATATATTCTTGTTCATTAGCCAGTGATTAATCTGTACTTGCATTATTATTTCTTTTTTATGAGTGTGTTAGTAAGAGTCAGTCTCTGCAGGTCAAAGACTACAGATGAGGAAAACCTGAGAGAGTGATAGACTTCCAGATAAAACCTTTTGGTAAATGTTTTGCCCCAAGAACAACCTGTACATGAAGTTTTGACTGAACCCTTTTAAGTTGTAGTTTGGTTTCTCAACTAATTAAGCTTTTCTGAATCTTCGAGGCACCGTCTTTGGGCATCAGGAGTGTCCCTGCTGAATTTGATATGCAAGCTTGGAACTCCGAAAGATGAGAACAGATCTGGAAACACCACGAGAACAGAGCCATGAAGTTTAAAAAACTTGGCAATCTGCTCCCGAGCTCAGCTGAGCTATTACCCTAAATTAACTTCCTAGGCACCTGTTCGTATTAGTGCTTAGGGTATGTACCATAGGAAAAACTGCAAAGAACTGCAGGGTAGAGCATGCGGTTGAAGTAGCAGACTGATGTCTAGGAGATAGAGGTTTGTGATCCTGTATTGGGCTGGATAAATTATTTGGTTTCTCTGCAATTATTTTCATTTTTGCAGATAATAGAAAGGGTTTGTGATTCTGTGTTTGGTCCATTTATCCAAGTTTTGGTCAGTCAGTTTTTTTCTTGACAAGAAACACCTTTTGCTAGAAACTTGGATGGACGCTAAAGAGGGCAAGAGGTTAGAAGCTGGGTAAAAGAAGATACTTCTAAGCAGAAATAAGAGAAAATAAATCACAGCATAATGGAAAATTTAAAACCTAAAGGAGTATAACCCTTTTTTCCTAATGTACTTGGCTCTTTTTTTTTTTTTTTTTTTTCCCTCTCCACAGTTATTTTTTGGAATCCATTCTGACATGCATTGCAATTTCTGCTGATAGTATTACTGAATGCTTGTCTAATGCCTATTCTAATGGGAATTTGGTCTTGTTAGAAATCTTGGTGTGTCTTGGTCCTTCTGTAATATTATGTAAAACTATTCAGACTAGGTAAATTTAGATCAGGAAAGCATTTTTTTTAAAAAAGAAAGTAACATATGAAAGTTCTTCAATCACAACTGGGGGAGAAAGTGGAGGGTATAAGTTTGTGCTCTAGGATATCTGTAGGCGAAGGTAAAAATGAGTTTTAACCAATACGCTCAAACCTGATGGATAGACAAAACCAGTTATATTCTATGGTATATTGCCTGGCTTGGATGAATTTTAGGAGTATAAATACTACCATGGCTCTTGGAAAAGGAAGTTGGCCCTTCTTTTGTGTGTGTGGTCAGAGGGTTCCTCTTTTTTCAACACCTGATGTTTTCAACCAGCCTGGTGGAAAAATTCCCTGAGTGATCCGAGCTGACCTAAACCTGCTCAAATTAGGCAATTAAAACAAGAGCTACACAGGCAATATATTTAGGCCTTGAGCTACTAATGCATAAAATTCTGAAACAAAAGTACTATTTCTCTTGTGGACTTGAAAAATATCAAACAGTGTGCAAAAGGTTTTGGTGTACAGTCCATCCACTATGAAATATGACTGCTACAGTTTTCTCTGAACTATAACTCTGTGCCTACAGACCTTTTTTTCCATAAAGATGAATTCACTTTCCTGACTGCCGCTGGGGCAGGTGGGAATGTTGCAACAGAGAGAGTGCCTGCTGTGTGAAGGAAACAGTGGTTGCCTTCTAGTGGGCTCTGTTTTTAATACTTCTTACTAAATTCACTCTATCCAGAAAATTACTGAAATATGAGAGTATTTGCCATATTAGATTAGCTGGTAACCCAGTAATCTTAAAAAGTAAAATTTTAGACTATGAAGAAGAAGAAAAATATCCCTCACAAGTGTGGAAAAGATTTTTGTTAAATTATATTGTAAGAGTTTGAAAAATTAAGCAATTAAGCAGTAGTTTTTTTTTTTTTGTTTTGTTTTGTTTTGTTTTTTTTTTTTAAAAAAAAGACTCTGTAAGCTTTCCCTTTAATTTTATGGTGCAGTTACTGGGGAAGGTTTTCTTCATTAGCCAAAAAGTAACTTTATCATTATCTATTTTGATCTGATCTAATTGTAGAATTAAAAATTTTAGAAGTGTGGGTTAGATAAAAGATATCATGTAAAAGCAGTCTGTAGTAATTCTGTTGTATTTTAGTGGGCTTTTAAATACTATGCACTTCCCTTGTATTTCTGATATTCACAGCTATTGTACATTTTGTCTCAGGGTGATAAATAGGGATGAACTCAGGTTCTGTTCTCATGAAGGAATTATCTTGCATTGCTGATAAATGATTAATGTAATCCAATTATAAGACTGCTGTGACATCATTCAGATTTTGGCATGCTTAATTTTATTTCATACCAACAAAATGAGCAAATCCCAAAGTCCTTGAAAGCTGTTTTCTATGGAAAAGCAATAAGACTGAGGGGACTTTGAGACCAGTGCTGTTTTTAATAATGTTGCTTCTGTAATGACTTAACGTGCAGACTCTCTAGATTTTACCTGTGAACTTAGTCTGATTTCTCTGTAATCTGCCACCTGGTAAAATTCGTAGTTTTAACTTCTTGTATTTCAGGTGCAATTTAGTCACATTGATTTTTGAATCAGCAGTTTTAACCTCAGTTGGAATTGGTTCCAATAAACATAAAACAAGCTTTAAATTCATTATGTTTTTCAGGTTTTTTTTTTGTAGAGAGAGATTGCCTCTCATTGATGACACTTGATTTTGTAACTACCTCTAGGTGTTAAAATGTGTTCACTCTAGTTTTTTTCATCACTGAGAAGAGGCAGTCAGAAGCCGAGTATCTTAGATTTCTTTATTTAAGGATGATGTAAAAATTAAATGACTTTATGACTTTAGTTTGACTTAGGTCAACCTGCTTTTGGAGGTAAATTTAAATGTAATCAAAGTACAGAAAACCACTGTGTTTCAGGAGTCACACTGATTTGATACTTTGATATTCAATTCATCAAAGCATATTCTGCATACAAATCTAACTGCCTTGTTAAAATGAACTATTATCCCTAATTAGCTACTGATCTGATTATTTCTGGTCAGTGATATAGGAGCCAAGATATTTCAGCCTCCTGAGCTTAATTTTTGCTTAAGGAAAGCCAAAAGGAAAATAACAGTAATTATTGTTATTATTTTAACTGTTAACACTAATTGCTTTGTGTCCTTTGGGAAAACTAGTAGCTGAACTGACTTAAATTCAAGAGAAAAATAAAATCTTTGTGAAGATGGAAGAGAGTTACAGCTTTCTAAAGTAGTTTACTTCTTTAGCAAAAGTAGTTCCAGAAAAAATAAATAGCAATGACTGAAATGAACCCTGTAGGAACCTTTTAAAAATAGGCAATTTTCATTCCCTGCAAAAAGAAGAATCAAAAGATATTTGGTTATGATGTAATATGTATTAGCTATACATATTACTCTTCCCATGGGGAAAAAAAAAATCACAATATAGTGTTACAGTGATGTATCATGTAGCTCTTGAGGTTATTGTTGGTGATGTGAAATGTTATCCATTGTCTTCAAGCATGTTGGATATGAAAGTGGTTTGCTGGGATTTTGTTGTTTGTTTTTCATGACTGGGCAATCACAGAACATTTCTTAGAGGAGATCTAGTTCTCTGTCAAAATCCACTTAATGTTTTGATATTAATAACTAGGGTTTTGATGTTAGAGTTTTACCATTGCTAACAAATGCTAGTTAGTTGCATTTTGAACTACATAGCAATGTGTAAATGAGGTTTTATGAAGAGCATATAGTAAAAGCTCAATCCTAGCCTTTACACAGTTAATATTCTTGCAGTCCATTAAAAAAATAGGTTCTGTACTCTGAAGAATTACTGTTTTTTTGTGTGTGTTTTTCTAGGAATTAAAACTGCAACTGAAGTACTGGGTTTTATGGACAGCATTTTTATGTATGAAGCATGGGCATTTTTCATACATAGCAGTATTTTTTTTGTTTTAGGGTAAGGGAAAAGAATAGGTGAGTTAACTGTATTTGCTTTTCAAAATAAGTTCTGGTTGTTATGTTTTTAATAGCAAAGGAAGGTCTATTTTTTGAGGAAGAATTACCGTGTGTGTGTGTGTGTGTTTGAATTTTGCCAAGATATCATGCCAAAGTTGCTGTTCATTTTCAGAAATTTCTGCAATGTTATACATGCTTTTTTTCCCCTTAATGTAAAAAACCCTTCTGGTTGATGAGTATGGGGATGGACAAAGAAGTTGATAGAAGTTATACTAAGGGGGTAAAAATCAAATTGCTGAGGGACCTTCCAAGATGACAAATCCCCGGGAACCAAAATGGCTTCAGTAACATGATCTATAAATGTTCATGCTAGATGATACTTCATGTAGTGAATGCTTCAAAAACCTTACTCCCCTTTGAAACAGAGTAATTGGCCAGTTCTTTTTTGAAGGCTATTATGAAAAAATCCCAACTGCTTTAATATTGAGACTATAAATAAAACTAATTCAGAGCTGAATTTTTAGAGTTATCTGTCAGACATGTAGAGTCTCCTCCATTCCTTTCTGCTTTGTTGTTGTTGTTGTTTTTCCTGTAGCATTTGTGTAAGTAAAAGTGTGTTCGGGTTACCCAGTTTTATTAAATAGTTTATGTAAGGTATATATTGAAATATATGTGAAATAAAATCATTGATATAATTGAATATAATCATAATGCTTGAATTAATTAGCTTTTTAGTCCATTCAATTTCTTAGCAGAGTTTTTCAGCAAAATCTTTTAAAGCTTTCTACCCACCAAAAAGTAAGCATTTAATGTGAAGTGTCTTTATAACACATGGAACAACAGGAATAGAAGATAAAAGAATTACTGACTCCCACAACTGGAAACCTACTTTTTCAACTATAATTCATAATGCTTACTCTGTAGATTGTATAGCAATGCCTTATGACAGCCTCATATGATCAAACGTGGAAGCACCAGATTGTGTTCCTTCTAGCCATTCTAGCCAGACATATGGTGACATTACTTTGATACCGGGACATATTGGAATGCATCTTGTAATAGGGACTGCCGTCAAGACGGAAGAAAAGACTGTCTGATATGCTAATGCAACATCAAGCTTTTCATTATATTTATGTATATTTCCTATTCTTTAGCATCTTTATCCATGAAGACGCTGACTTATTAAGCAGAGTCCCCAAAGACATTTTTGACATTTTTTTTCTTCTAGTATATTACTGTATTGAAACCTGAGCAGTTCATAATTTAATTGGGACCTAGAGTGCTAGATTCTTTATACATGTCTTTTAAGGAGTGGCCTCCATGTGTCCATGGTGCAGGCTTATATGCATCCACTAGGCACCTACGAGGTTGTAGAGTAGAATTTGTAGTAAGGTAAGAATTATTTTCTATTCAGAAAAAGCGCTTGCATTTATTCAGAAAAGGAAGATAGTTTAATTTCCCAACCTAGAACCTTGTATCTTCAAAAGGCAGAATCTATAGAATATTTTTGGGGTCACTGGAAAGTCGAAATTCTTAAGGATATGGACTATTCTTTCACAGGTATCTTGTACCAGAAATTAGATGGTTGAGTTATTGGGAAAGAGCTTACAGAGTTGGGATGAATAATTCCTGGCTTTTATGTGATATAAGGAAGAGGACTTAACTGACTTTTGAGTCACTTAAGATACTTCTTAAGTCAATTCAAAGGTTTATTAATTGGATAAGCAGCAATGGGTTACACATAAAGCTGTTGCTCACTTGTTTTTAAAAATCCTATTTATTCTTATTAAAAATTTAAGAAGTCACACTTTCACACACTTCTCTTAATAGCTAATTATCTCCAGCTAGATGCACAACTTGTGCTACTTCTATTATTTCACTGTTGAAGTCTTTTTTTCTGGTGTTAATTTAGCACAGGAATTCTGCTACTTTATATTTTTCAATATCTAACGTAGTGTTTATGGCATACCTCGTGCCAGATTTTTTTGTATTGGCTTTATAGAAGTAACAGCATGTTGGATAGTGAATGTATGTGGTAAAACTCACTGTTTTGTAGCTCTGAGTCACAATTCAAAAGTCTGCATAGTCTGTGGGTTTCTTTGGTCTTTATCTGGTTATCTGTAGAAAGAGAAAATGCATTTGTAAATTACACATTGTTCTCATATCTTTCAAGTCCATGTGCAGTGACTGATGTGCTATGCTGTAAAGTCAGTTATAATCACTTATGCTTAGTTTGAACAACATGAAATAATCCGTTGAAATGCCAAGCAGTTTTAGGAAAGAGAGCACTACTTGTAGGGAGTATAACTGCAAAGCAGAGATCTCTTGCTACAGTTCAGGTGGCAATCTGCAGGTAGGGCTGTATGTAGCCCAGGAGCTCCCCGCTGGCGTCACAAGTGAAGAGCGAGCTCTGCTCCACTGTCGTGTGCTGGAAACGGGGTCACTTGCCAGTCTGCCTGGCTGCAGCATTTTACAGGTGATGTGAAGAGTTCTGAGTGAGCATAAAAGAAAGGATATGGAAAAGGGAACAGTCTGTTTTTGCTTTTGACCAAAATAATTGGAACAAGTAGCTTTCAAGGTGAGATTTCCTTACCATGGGCTCATGCCTGTCACTGCTTTCTACAAAATACATCATCTTTGGAGAAGAAGAACAGGGAGGAGCAGTGACTGTGTGAGTGGAGCATTTTGATGGCGCAGCGTTGTAGTGAGCTGAGTAATATTTGCTGTTTGACTGTGCCAAATACATAACTTTGCATAAAGTACAGAAAGTACCTGCTAGTGAATATTACATATTTGGATTTCTATAGTTTCTGAGACTTATCCACTTTTTTTGCTCTTTCTTTTTTCCCCCTTGTCCCCCTTTTGGGGACAATCTTAAAATCCCATGTCCATAGCTGTTTAAGAGCAAAATTCATGGATTTTTTTTTTTTTTTTTCTCTAAAATGAAGGAATCCCAACGAAGTTGCCCTCTATGCTCTTGTTATTCAAAGGGCAAATCCAGCTGCAGTCCTGTCTAAAGAGAAGATAAACTGGTTATATGTTGCAGGTCAGAGATGCCGTGAAAACCTGGAAGCCGTTTTATGTTGGGGAGAGGATAAGACCCAAGACATTTAGTCATCTTATTCTTCTGTCATCAGTGGAAAATATCACTGTGTGAGGTACTTTCTCCCCAGTCTCTGGAGTCTGAGTTCGCTTTCAGTAGTTCCTTGTGGTGGTGGGTAGAGCTAACCAAGCCCTGATACAGAGAACTGAGATTTTTGTAACTTCTGCTTCTGATGATGCATTTGAGTGCCAGAAGTGAAAATTGAGTAGTAAAATGGATCTATTTCTTTCTGCTTCATGTAAGATCAGGTATTATTAATGCCAGATTTTGAGGGGAAACTCAGGATGGCAAGTCGTGCTTTTATTTGTATTTGTGAGATTATCTTCACATTCACATTTATTTGTGTCTCACACCAAGGTATTTGACAGGAAACCTTCCTGTGTGCTGGCTTTTACCTTTTATGAGAATGTTGACTTTTTTTTTTTTTTTTCTCTCCTTTCTCCAAGTGCAGTATGTGAGAATTACGAGAAGGAGTGTAAGAAACTAAAAGACTTTAACTAAAGGACTTTAACTAAAGTAAGGACTTCAGTAAATACGGACTTTACTAAGTTAGTAAGTGAGGACTTTAGTTAAAGGCCGTTAGTTTCATCTGCATGTGAAACATCCTTGTGACAAGGGCTGGAAAGTTAACTCGTATTTGATTTTGCATCTACTAATTTTGCAGTGGATACGGTGCATTTTAAATGCCTTGGAATTGTATGTGGTGATACTTTTTTCTTTTCACTTCTAACCATCTGTATGTAGTCTGTAACTTACATAATCATTTCGACTTTTTATATCATGAGGAGGCTATATCTGTAGCCCAGTGCCTGAGTTTCTGATTGTTTGTTACGTATTCCACAAATGGGGAAAGAAAAAGTGGATTTTCGTCCACTAGAGATTCAAATTTGAAAAAAAGAAAAAACAACAAAGAACAGCTTTTTGAGAAGACCTGATGAATCTGTGGAGGACAGATGTGAAGAGAGTTTAATCTGGGAAAAGAAAAACGACTTTATAGTTTCCGAAAGATAGGTTAATCCTAGACTGGGTTAATGGGATAACCTCAGAGCTGGCAGAGACTTCACCATTGTGGCAGAAAGAGCTTCACAGGCCACAGTTTGGATCCAGTGGCCTCGAGGGTCTAAATAAGCCCTTGTGTCTTCACACTAACGACTTGGCAGCTCCTCTGCATAGCTTTGATATTCCAAATTAAGGGAAAACCTCTCCACTTTCCGTGACATTAATGAATTTACTGTCAAAGAAATTGAACTTTCTCAATTTTATGTTTGGCTTTTTTTAATAATGAGGAATAAATATAATCTTAAGATGCTATTTGCATGAACTTAGATGTTGAATGAGTAACATGGTGTCTTTTTTTTTTTTTCCTGTACACACTACTAAGGATGTTCAGTGATGTTCTAGACATAGAAGACCTCATTGTGACAGATGTGGACACAGCTTCTCTTGTTGTCGCTGTGTAATAAGTACATGGCATTTTGTGGTGCTTGATTAGCAAAGGAAGATACTTGATTGTTGCTGTTGTGATTGTACAGCTGTTTTACACAGAGGTTTGTGGGGTTTTATTGATTTACTAGGGCCAGATGCATGCCTAGATTGGAGAAGTGAACTCCCTCATTGCTTTTCTCTGCATAGTTTTCACTGTTAACAACAGATTGATAGTTGGGGCAGAAATTTCGTTATTAGTATTTACCCCGTGAAAATGCAATTACTTTAATATTTAGAAACTTCTTCTGAATAATCAGTAAATATTAGATTATGTGTGTACATATACTCTATGTCATTTTTATTATTTTTATGTTGGTCCTGTCTATACAGATTTTTGTGTTTCTTTTGTATTTTAACAATTGATAGCCATAGTCATCAGCCCATTTTTTTTTAATCTGTCGTCTTTATTTTTCTTTCCGTTTTGGAGTTTGTATCAAGTTCTGTCTTGACTATCCTAGAAAGTGATCTGTTGTCTCCTAAATTCTGAATGTTTATTTTTAAGGATTGTTAAGAACTGTTCTGTTGCTTGCCTACTTACCACAACTCCTGTTGTATCAACTAGTTAAACTCTTTGTTGCTTTTGTCAAGGTTAATTAGTAACTGTAAAGGAAGGAAAGGTGAATTAAAAGGATGCCAAAGAACAAATACTTCCGCATTAGTTTCTAGCCAAACAATTTGAAGAAAAACTCCTTTTCTAAATTCTTGTTAAGTAACGCTATAATCATAGAATCGTAGAATGCTTAAGGTTGGAAGGGACCTCTAGAGATCATCTAGTCCAACCCCCTGCACACGCAGGGTCACCTAGAGCAGGTGGCTCAGGACTGCGTCCAAGCGGGTTGGGAAGATCTCCAGAGAAGGAGACTCCACAGCCTCTCTGGGCAGCCTGTGCCGGGGCTCTGGCACCCTCACTGTTAAGAAATGTTTCCTTAAGTTCCTGTGGAACTTCTGGTGCCTCAGTTTGTGGCCATTTCCTCTACTTCTGTCAGTGGCCACCACTGAGAGGAGGCTAGTGCCATCCTCCTCACTGCCTCCCTTGAGGTACTTAGAGACACTAATATAGCCACTTATAGACACATATAGCCATATGCTTTGGAAAATTGCCCGCCTTGGTCTTTCTCCGCCCTCAGGATGGATAGGAGAATCCCTTTTGGTCTCCTCAGACTTCTGAAGAATGATCACAAGTTCTTTTTTACTCTTCTGTTCAAGGGTCAGCTCCACAGATTTTCCTTTATGAATGTACCTTCCAGTAAACTAAATTTCCTCTTCCTGTAGAAGAATGAAAGTTAGTTGTTAAAAGCACCTTTTCTTTCTTTCTTAAGAAAATTAAAATTTTGAGTTTTGCCTTGGTCATGTTTCTCTTACAATATGAGTTATATACTTGGAATATCACAAGAATGTCCGAACTGTAGGTATGATACTTAAATTTGGAAGAGATTTTATTGTTATTTCGAACTTGTCACAAAAGGGAAAGAATTTTACTTCCTAACTGAAAAATTGTTGTGAACAACAATGAGGGCTTCATGATGAATGAGAAGTTGGGATACAGAAAGGAAAAGGAAACATTGAAAATATATTATAAGACTGAGGTCAGTCAAACTGTGAAATTGTCTCCCAGGGAGGTGACTGAAGAGTTTTGCAGGCCCCCTGTTCTTTTGACTGTTAGAACACTTTCCTTGCAGGGACAATACTGTTTCTAATGGAAGTCTCTTTGTTTGCCACTGCTGACTTGTAAGAAGGTGTCATGCATTTGTACACGAACATGTTTGCACTGAAGATAGGGAGTAATTCTGGCTGCATATGGCTGCAAGGTGCCTTGAGCTATCCCAGTTTCACTTGCTGCTCGTAAGAAGTGGCACTCTGGCAGCAGCTCTTTAGAAATGTATAAAGCTGAGTAATGTTATTTCTGAATTCTCTTGATACCATTGCAGTGTCTTTTATCATTCAGAATTTTATAGTATTCTTTACAGTGCACCCACACTTATATTCTTTACCCATCACCATAATAGAATGAACATGCGATGCAGGGGATGCTGCTTGTTGAGCAGCCACAGCCCTTACATACCCAGAATCAAAGAATAGTAACTAGCCCTCAAGTCCAGCTCTCTCGGATGGTCAGGTTTCAATTAAAACCAATTGCAACTGATTAGGACTACTGTTGTGGCTTCAGTGCTACTCAGAACTGAGAAAACTATTGTACAGCATGTCACTGATTCGACTTATTCTCTGGATATATTAAAAGTGGAATAATTTCTGTTTTTACTTGAAAGTATTTACAATCTAGCAAATTTGAAACAGTATTTCTAATTTCCATCTCCCAGCTTTTTTTTTGCTAAGGAAAATGATGTTTTTTGAGTCAGAGATGAAAATGTGCAATCTACAGTAAAGCAGCATCTATTGGAATTAGGCAACAGATACTTTATCATTTTGCTATTTTCTTCTACTTTTTAAAACAGTAAAATCTGTTAATATACCAGACTTTCACAAATCTTTAGAGCTGGTGCAGCAATTAAGTTCTCTTCCCTTTCTTGCAAGCATCAGAGTGATTTTCATAAATTGGAAAAGGTAACTCCATCTACTTAGGCATATGCGGGGTTTGTGCTTTGCAGAGAGGTGACCAAAGGACTGTTGCAATGATGGTTTTTGAAGTGGAAACCTTCAGCTCTACTTTATAATTGCCATACCTTTCCAGCATTGTGGTACTCATCTGGAGTTTAAGACACACTGTAGTTTCTGCAGCCTGAGTTTTGTTGTGAACATAATGGAAATTTCCAAGTTAGAGCACATGAAGTTCTGCATGTATGATATTAAGCTCTCCATGTATAAAACAAGATAGAAATAGGTGCTTTTACTGCATGAATTATGATATTCGATCAGAAAAGTCTGCTAGGGAACTGTCAAACTTCTTTCTTCTTAAGTAGTGTAATATATTGTTGATTTTTGTTCTTACTAATTGAACACTTTATATTTTTTGAAGATGATGGAGGGAAGTGCATTTTTAGATTTATTGTGTAGAATAGAAAGGTGACTGGGGCGCAGCATTTGCAGCTTCTATGAATATATGAAACTTAGATTAACAATGCCTGTATTTCAGTAATTAGAAAGTATGAAAGTAAAGAACTTTAGTGCCTGATGCCCAAGGCTTGTTAATGTTCTTAAGACAATTTACAGGCTTCTGCGACTCCCAGCCTAATTCACTGAAACTTGTGCAAAAATTTACTCCAGTGTTTATCATGTGCAAAGTGCTACGGTGCAGTGTTTCTTTCTGTGTAGAGCAACAAAAAAATTAAGGTGACATTGCTGCTTTAATCTTGGTGGAGTAAAGATAGAAGTAATGAATTGATAATCCTCTTTTGGTGTAAGGGATTACCTTTTTTATTTAAAGTAACACTTAGATTATTTTGATACTGATTATGTAGTATGCTTCTGCTTACATTTTCATTAATTGCTTACTCTAGAAAAGCCCCTAGGAATGCCCCACAGAGCTGAGGACACCATCATTTTCAGAGTGTGAGTAGACATTGTAGCGTTACGGAAGTTCTGAACAGCAGCTAAGACTGTCCTTTCAAAAACTGACATCCTACATCACTGAGGTGGGAATTAGTGAAAGTGAAAGATATTATCAACAGCATTATTTCTGAATTTAGGTAAGTATTTCCTAAGTTGATTTTCTTAACAATGATTGTATGATTACAATTCCTCGGGAGTTTGCAAAAGCACCTCAGTGGAAAATAGGAAGAGAAGCTGAAAGATTCTTTGACTCTGTAGCTTTTGCTCTTCTATTTTTAGCATAATTGTTCAAGTCCCAGTCAGTAAAGTTGTGTGTCTGCAGTTGCCATACAGTGTCCTGTTAGTTGTAGAATAACTGTCTGCTTACAGGGGGCTTTTTCCTTACATGCTTGAAACATATGAAATAGAAAACCCCAAGATTATTTGAAAAGAAAATTATTTTGATTTTAGGGACCCTTCATATAAATCATCACATTACATTAGGTAATGTAGTCTTGCCAGTGACTCAAGGCTATGCAGGATTTTGTGGAGATGCACTGATTTAGGATCAAGTGAGAGTTGACCCTTAGTGTTTAATGTTTAATCCATGACTTCTGTTTGCTACCATCAGAAGCCTTACTTGTGACCTTTACTGAAGTGACACTGAGGCTTTGTGGGCATCTTTAAGGATATTCCCATTTTCTGTTTGGAAGCAATTTTGCTTAGAAAGTTTCTGCTTTTCTTTTTTTCTGCTGCCATGCTCAAGCACAGTCTGTGTAAGTTGACTCTTTGTGTTTCATATTGGAAACTGTGTGCTATACTCTTCTCATACTTGCATCTGTCTAAATTGAGAATTGTTCAGTTGATAGATGAGCTCTTACACTGAGTATTTGCATTGAAGTTGCTAAGAATAAGATGTGACCTGTAGCCATCTGTGCTTATGGTTATTTAGTT
>VZSV01000041.1:1802887-1820395 GCA_013398735.1 Nothocercus julius
AAATAAGTGTAACATGCAGTAAAATGAACTGCATGAAAGACACCAGGTAGCACTACAAGGCATTTGAGAATTCAATAATAAATATCACTTGATTTGTATTTTTTTTTCCTAAAGTAATGTCTATCTTTGCCAGTATTGATTTTGTTAATCTATTCTCTTATCTGTTTTAAAAAAGCTAATATAGTGAGTGAACCAGTTAAAGTTTGTAACTCTGCTTTCTGGGGCAGAGTTGCTTAAGTGCTATGATTTGTATAAACCATCCTTTCCCTTTGTCCTCCAGCAGTGTCTTTGCTGTAGGTTTCAGCCAAAATTTGGAGGAAGAGCAGAGATCTCCAAAGTCAGTAATTCCGTTCCATTTTCATGAAGCTGGTGACCCTGTAATGGACAAATGCATTTATTTATTCCACTGAGAAGAAAAGTAGAACTGATTTATATAAAGTTTGACAATAGCCAGCTGACTCTGTAGATGTATGTATTGAACAACTATTGGTTGTGAAGCCTGGACTCTTGATAGATCATTCCATCTCCTGCTTGATCAGAGTTTCATCAAGTGATAGAATCAACTATATTATAGTGGTGAGAGAAGATGCTTTAGCAGATGAGAAATAGCAAGCCATAGAAATTTGTGTTTTTCTTTAGTTGTCTGAGCCAGCAGAATTACTTGCTTAAATTTTGGAGCAATAAGCTGAAATGTTTGCAGAACAAGTGGAGCTCATCACCATTACCGTACCATTTTATTACTATTTTAATATCTCTTGACTCCTTCCATTATTTTTTTTTCCTTTATACTGTTGAGATTTTGTATGTTAACAGGCACACAATGTAAGAACTGTGTAAGTGTTTTGGAAGATACCAGCAGTTTTGTCAGTGCTGTGCCTGATGAAACAACCCAATTACGGTTTAGCTGCTGAGCTGAAGTATCAGAGTCTGTACCCAGGGGACCCTGAAACGGGGGAACTGTTTGCAGCACATATTTTTAGGTGAGGACTGCAAACCCAGTGTTTGCATAGCTCTTTTATATATATATATATATATATATAATGAAACATTTGAAACATTTTTATATAATGTTTCAAAGTTGTTATTTTTGTTCTATTTAATGAGTACTTGCTGCCTCCTGCATCGATCAGAGCATGTGCCGTATCTGGCAGACAGTGGCTGACGTTGCAGGGATCTGGCTTCCTTGCAGTTCAGCTAAATGACACCGGCTGAGCCTCTGCCTTTCAGAATCTGAAGCTTTACAGTGATGTCTATACAGGAAGTGTTTTTACCCAACACAGATACTATTTGGCTGGTAGGATAACAGCCTGACGAGAAGCTTTGATTTCTGGTGGAGCCTGAGTTTAGTGAGGCTGCATTTATTCTGTGAGCTGTAATTATAGCATGTTTCATGCCTGCCTTTTGAATCCAGGTTCTGTGATGCAATTTAAAATAGAGTAGATGTTTGTAAATTAGTAATGTCAAACCCACAAACAAAGCCTGAAATAATTTGTTTTGCAGAGTGGTGTTGCTATTGTTTGTTTTCCAAGGTGCCATCTGTTGAGACCTCCTTTCTGCTTCCTGAATCTTACTGCATTAGAGAAAATGTCTGATATAATTCCTAGAGGAGGTGAAGAATTTTGGAAGAGACTGATTTGGTGCAGAACACTGTCAGATCTCTGAGTAATTGAGAATTGAGGTATAATTTGGTTCCTGTCACAAATAGAAGAGTATGTCTGAGAGAACATAAATGGAAATTGCTTTTGCAGGGAAAGCATATGAACTGCATTATTTTCCTACTACTTTGCAAATAAATCTATAAATCTGTTCTTCTCAAATTCTTATTCTGTGCCTGTCTCTGTAGTATTGTCGAGAGCCTTAGTATGAATTAATAGGCAAGATAATTAATTTATCTTGGATTTTCTGTATTTTGAATTTTGATCTAAACTGTACCTGGGGATATCTTGATGTCCAATGTACCAAAAAGTTACTAGAATTTTCAGATGATGTAATTACATTTTTGAAAATGTTTCAAATTGGAATTCAGTTTCTTACATACTACAGAAACAAGACTATAATAAAAGAGTTATTTGGTTTGATTTGAAACATTTAAAGTGAATGACTGCTGGAATTTGATAGTTATTCTAGTTGAGATACCATTTTTACGTCTCTCTTTTGGTATTGGGTGGTTAGTGACTATGCAGAAGTCATTTGTACTGCCTGTGTTCTGGATGGCAGGACTTGCAAAGCCAATCTCTGTCATCTTTGGAAGGTCGTGGAAATTCAGGGAACCCACTTATGGCTACAAAAAGGCAAATATTGCGTCCAGCTTCAGAAAAAAAGGACAGTCTAGGAACTACAGGGTCATTAGTCTCTCAGTCTGTGGGGAAAATCACAGATAATCTCGGAGCACATTTTGAGACCCATGAGGGACAAGCTGGTAGCAGGGAGCAGCCCACATGGATTTAGCAGCATAAAGGATGCCGGGTGGGGAGGGGTTGGAGGAGATGCTGCCGGGCTCAGCACAGCCTGCATGCAAGGTTGTCCTCACAGTGATGCCTGAGACGGCGTGAAAGTGACCAGGCAAATTCTGTGTGTGCTCAGAACGTGAGCACTGAGACCTCCCCGGAATTGAAGACCTACTTTCCTTGGTGCTCCCGCTGCAGCCAGCATTAAACTGCCCTATTCCTGGCCCCTCTCACCGTGTGGCTTTGATTGCTTGATATTATTTCCAGTTGATTTCATATTTACCAAGAAGAGAATTAAGCAACTGCTGTGACTCTATACTGTGCTCTGAGGTGTCATGATCAGTTAACCAATGAATGTCAGTTTCTTTTATATCAAAAACACAAACCATTATTCAGAGATGGTGAATTTGACCTGAGATCTTTGAAATCGTGTTCTAAACAGAAGTTCCTTAGTGGTTAAAATTTATAAAGTATTTGGATTGGACATGTACTTCATAAGTAGGTTTATAATGTTAATGCGTCTCTGAGTTCACTAGTGTTAGGTGTCAATCACTGTGTCCTCCCTTGTACAGGGCAAAAACAGCAGGCTTTGGTAGCAGAGTGCAGAGCTAAGTAAGAATGAGGGAACAGGCAAAGGAAAATAAATAAGAAGATGCACAAAGAAACCATTATGTACCAGCCCCAGTCCCCTGCACAGCCAGCCACCTCTCGAGAGAAATTTGCAGGGGGTGGCGGGGGGGTGAGGATTGACTGGTTTGCTGTTTAATCTTTTTCTTTTTTTTTTTTTCTTTTTTTTTTTCTCCAATACCTGAATTGGTAATCAAAAGTGTGTGTAAATTGAAAAAGTTAAACAAGGTCAAATTCCCCAAGTGAAGACTGTTGTGCCTGTGACAGTGCCATGTCTGTTAAGCTATGAGATGCAACAGCTGAAAAGCCAACTTGGGATGCACCTTTTACAAGTGGAGAGGCATGTTGCACACTGAGAAAATGAAGATTAGTTAATTGTAAGCTGTATAAATGTCATTCTGAAAGTCCTATTTCCAGCAGTGCATTCTTAAGAAAAAAAAGATATAAAAGGAAGAAAATGCTTGTAAGCATTTGTGTTGTAATGCTTTCTCAGCTTCCCAACATTTCAAACACACAGTTTCTTAGTACATGAAGTACAGAATCTCCTTTTTGGAACAAGGAGAGGAGCTTATATAGAAATATCATAGCAGAGCAATTTGATGTTTTTCACCAGTCCCTGATGCCTCAGATAATCCCTTACATAAAATGTTGTTATTTTACTTAGAAACAGCTGGGATTGAAACCTCTTTGTTGCTTTCCCCAGAACTCCCCTCTGAAAGCTGCTGCAGCAGCAAATCATTATTTCCAGTCTGAATTTTGTTTGTGCCCATCTACCTGTCTGCCAGCATCACCCCTCAGGATAAGTAGTTTTTCTTTTACTTCCTGTTTCTCAAGTTCTTGTTTTCATAAGATCAAATTCTGCTCTAATTTTGCTTATAAGGAAAATTGAAATTCCTCTAGAATTGTCATAGAATTGTCATAGAATCCTCAATTCCTGAGGATTGTGTCAATACCTCTTCTAGTTTCTCTACCTGTTCATTGTTTTTGGCTAGTATTCCAGCTGAGATCTGAGTTAATTCATTGGTTTTTATTTCTGAATTTGTTTGTTTTCCTGCTGGAATTCTGGTCTTGTTTCCTGAAATTACACTGAGAGCCAATTCTGAGTTGCATGAACCTCTCATTGAACATATGTAACAGTTTCATTTTTGCTAGTAGAAAAAGGAGCCATACAAAGGGAGTACACCAATTGCCCTCTCAGGCCTTGAGGATGTGTTTATAGCATTTAAAACTGAACCCTAATTCTAAAGAAGTAATCTTGAGAAACTCAAGGCTCAAGTATTTTAGAAGTATTTTGAAATAAAACACTCTAAATGATTAAACCAATGCAGTAAGATGTTTTATTTACCTAAATTAAATCTTTATCTTGATTATTCAGTTATTCTAAGTCTGGTTTATTTTCACATTTTACTAACTTTTTGCAAATTCTGTCATTCTTCCTCTTTTTGTTTAATAGATTTTCCTGAAATTTAAAATTGAAGCATTTTGAGACTTTTCTTGCCATCAACATGAATGTAATATTACACATTGTACATAATATATTGAACATTGGAACAGTAAAGCAACTCTTGAGGTTGGAAAAATATCCTCAGTGTATTTATGAGGTTAGAGTCAAGGAGAAGAAAACAAAAAGCTTTGACATGTTTAAACTGTTTAATTTTAAAAGTGTTTCAGATTAAAACCTTGTCATTAAAGTGTCTTTCCAGCCTTCATCTCTGCGAAGTTCGTTGTTGAGGCGTATTTAAATTCAGCCAAAGCAATTTAGAGTTTGTTTCTGCTAACCTGTATGTCTTTACCTATTGCAGAGTTAGAGGCAGTGCACTGCAGGGTTTGTAGCTGACTAGACGACTCTTGAATTAAATAGACTACAAGAGCAGATCCTTAAGTGTATAGGCAGGTCTCTTCAAATGTGCTCATCTTGTATCATGCACCTTGGGATCCACTTCCATGACTGATGAGACCGGGAATACAGTTTGTCAGAGTGTGGCTTTCTGTCACTCAGCTGTTTGTCTTGCGTGTCAGTGTCATGGGAACTGTATGCGAGGGGATGAAGGTGTTTCAGAAATGCCCTCTGTTGGGTCCTGGCATTATGGTGAGACCCCCTCGCTTTCCAGCCCTGCTTCCGAGGGGAAGCCACATGCAGCTGGAGCTGACCCTAGTCCCAGATCACCCTGCAGGTTGTGCCTGCAGGATTTACAGGTGCAAACGAGGCAAGCGAATTTGGAAGGAGATGGAGGAGCATAGTACCAGGCCTCGTGGGTCTGGTAGTCCCTTCTGGAATATGCCAGAATAGGAGGTGTGTCCAGAAAAAGCATTTGTACACAAGGGATTGACAGGGTATGGAGTGCCTAACTGCTGGTGAGTAATGAGCTCATCCTTTTAAGAGATTCCATGTGAGTGAGGCTCCAGTCCCATGGTTTGTGTTTTTTTTAAGGAAATCACATGAGGGTAAAGCAATTTCTGAAAATCCAGGGATGTGCTTTCTCCAGTATCCCAAATGTCTGCATTAGTGTTTGTAATTCCTCCTTATTCTTGGGAATCTGTCCGTTTTGTGTTTAGACAGCATGTCCTTGGAGACAGCAAGAGCCCCTGATATGTGCTATGCCCTTATGAGTTTAACTTGGTGTGCAGGGCCCTGGCATTTAGAGCGTGGCACTTCAAGTCCCTGGTCATTTAGCAGACGCCAAACATGCTGGACAGCATTTTGTACGGTATCTTTATCATTTTCATCTGTAATTATGTCCTCTGTGTACCGATATATGCGTATGCCAGGTGGAACCTCTGTTGTATTTAATAATTTTTCTATAGCATTATGGGTGATGGTTGGGGAGTTTGTATGCCTTTGGAAACTGATTAAAGGTATATTGTATTCTTTTCCATGTAAAGGTAAATTGGAATTTCTTCCTTAAGAATAATCATAAAGAACATACCTTTTTTTTTCCTTTGGGAAGACACCATTGCTTTACCTTTTAACACATCAAACCCTAAAATATTTTCAGAATAAGAACTTATTACCCTGTCCACGTGCTTATTACCCCATCCTTTTTTCTCCAGACAACCACAAGTGAGGTTTTGGCAAGGGGCACTTCTCTGTGTCACCTGTGACTCCACCTGTTTTTAAATTTCTCAGATTCCCAAATACTTTGTTTGTTTTTAGGAAATTTCTGCCCCTTATCAATTAGAAATTTCAAACCTAATTTTCTTGATTTTTGGACCATTTGTAGGTGTTTTGTTATACAGGTTATGCCCATATGCCAGTATGCAAAATTTTATCTTTAATCCCTGTCGTTCTTTCCTGAGGGAGATGAAGGGGCCATTTGCCTTCTCAGGTGGTGAAGCAGGTGGAGGGTTTCCTTCCTGCTGGCCAGCACTATCTTTGTTCCGCTCATCTTCTGCCTGTTCTGCCGTTTTCCTGATGCCTACATAGCATCAGGGTTGGGGTTGGGGATCCCTAGCGCTGTGGTGTCCACAAGTCATCCTGTGGGGCTCCAGGGAACCAGAGGCTCTTGGAGGTTCTGTTTCCCATCTGGTGTGGTTCTATGGACCTGACATTGGGAGGTTATGCGCTTTCTTGTCCAACCTAGAATACTCGAGTGGGGGTGGTAGATGGGTCCAGCCCATTTCCCTTCCAAGAGTCACTAGATTACGTTACAGGTCTGTCCACATTGGTAAGTGTATGGAGGGTACCTGCAGGTTCTGGTTATTGTGCCCTCAGGCCCTAATAGCCCTTGGTTTTGGGCTTTGAAGATGAATTTTTACAATATTGGGCAAACCTTTAATAACAGGTTTCAAATTGAGCAAATCCACTGGAGCTATCATGGGGGTGCCCCTCTTTGCCCCGTGAATGCAGGTAGCCTTTTGCATAACTTCTGATAACCTGGACACTCCTGTCATCTTAATTATGAGCAAATCTCTTTCCACCAGATCTATTCCTCTGTCCCAAGAGGTGACTCACAAGGTAACTAAGCCTTGCCTTAATCGTTTAAGAGGACTCCCGGTCCCCAGAATCCATTTGATTCCTCAGACTCTATTAGTGTCCCATCACCCTCTAGAGGGAAACTGGCCACAAATACTCATTTCCAGTCTCACCAGATTGTCCTGATAATTTTGCCCCCGGTTCCCGTGTCCCGGACCCTGACCAGGGAGTGGTATGGATCAAGGTTCAAGGGTTTCTGCATTGCAATCCTTCTGCTGTTACTTCCCTGTTGTCCTCATGTACAGTCTCCCTGTATGTCCCAATCCTCAGAGCGGGTGTTAGTAATAATTTTCTAATTTGTTGAGTAGCTGAGGGTCAAAGGGCTTGCATTAGTATGGCGTCAACCTGCTGCTCTAATAACTGCATGCACTTCTTTTCACTTTCAGCCTTTAGCCGTTTGGTCTCATTGTTTTTAGCCAGTCTGTGCTACTGCAGCTGCTCATGTTCCTTACAGTGCTCTTGTGCCCTCACCAGACAGTGCCCAAAACAGCACAAGTGCTTCCCTTCCCCTTTCCATCACCTGCTTTACCATGATATTCCTGAGTCCTTTCCAGCTCTTCAAGGGAATCATTCCAAAGATTTCTGGGCCACTTCTCTCCTGGTATGGAAGGTACACATCTGTGTTTCTCTTACATGCATCCTGCCAACTGAGCCATGTCACAGGACTGTCTCTCCCAAGGGGAAGAACGTGTTTCAGAAATGACCTCCTGCCGGGTCCAGGCGTTCGAGTGAGATCCGCTCACTTTCCAGCACCGCTCCCAAGGGGAGGCCTCGTGCAGCTGGAGCTGACCCTAGTCCCAGAGCAGGCGGTGGGTAGTGTCTGCAGAACTTACGGGTGCAAATGAGGCAAGTGAATTCAGTTCAAATCAACAGCAGATCAGCACAACTTATTATCACACTTATTCTTATTAGAAACTTCTAGAGTAGTGGGATGAAAGTGCATTTATCACAGTTGGGTTTGAGAAGCAAGAAGTGGATAGTCTTGGCCTTCTAGATTTTTCTTTACTTAAAGAATGGTACAATATATAGTTAGTCATTTTGTGAGCAGTGCTCATTCAGCCTGCTGGTGCACCTCTGACTTCTGATCCTCTTTAATGGGTTAAAATACGAGTCTTTTTGGATACCTCCACATACGTTCAGTTCTGGAGCTGTTTGATGAGAGTGCAGACATTTGGATGGCAGACTTGTTCACGCCTTGAGTAGTCTGGACTATTCACAGTGCACACAATTTGTGAAATAGAAATCTGTATTTCAGGGAATTAGTTCAGTACAAATTTTTGTTTTATGCTGCCTGATATGTTTCCACTTGAGTCCAGTCCTTTCAGATTGTGTAGTTGAAAAGATGGGTGGGAATTAATATCTGATACTTTTTTCCTGGAGCAAACTCTCTTGAGCTTCCCTCTGCCACTTTCCATGGGATTAGAAAATAAGTTGCTTAAGGCAGGTGACATTAATTCCTGATAGAATTCAATGAATTTGAATTTGAGCATTATTTTGAGGGCAGTGAGTCTGTGACATGATATTTTTAAATCCTATGCCTTGGGATCTATATAGTCTTTTTTTAATGGATCATGAGTAGCTATTGTTAATGAAACACTTGAGACTGGAAGATTTTTAGGCCCTGTGACTCCATTCCATTGTGCTGAGTAGTTACAGGAAAAGAATTGTGCATTTTCCTGTCATTTTTTTCAAGTTGTCTTCTTTACAAAAAACATAGTGATATTTAATGTATTCTGAAGTAGGCATCAAAGTCTATAGCCACACTTGGAGGTCTTACTGAAGCCAAAGGCAGTTTTCCTTGCAAAGCAGCTTCAGGATTATGCAGACTGCGTACCTGGATTAAGAGGATCAGGCGACATCTTGGCCTGTGAGCCCCCTGAGGGGAATTGGGTCCTGCCCTGCAGAGGGGCTGGGACTTTGAAAGGGCTTCCTGTCATGTTGAAGGGAGTTTACAAAGATTCTGTTTGAGCTCTTCCTCATTGCCTGTTTGCTTCAATGAGGTGACAGCAAACAAGACTGTCCAAGTGGTCCTGAACTAGATAAATGGAGGATTTTTTTTTTTTCTTTCGATAAATACACCATCAATTTCAAACGGTAAGTTTTACCACTTCAGCTTGCTGCCAGCTATATAAATCCTTTGGAGGACCTATGCTCTTGTATCCCAGAGTAGCTCAGCTCACTTTGTTCCATTTGTGACATTGCTTCATTATAAGCATTTGCTTATTGATAAATATTGATTTCAAGTGTAAGTTTGATTTAAACAAAAAAAAAAATCCTATTCTCATCATCATGCTTTTGTATAAGGGTGCATGAAAATCTGGAGGTATATTTTACAGTTGAACTCACAGTCTCTATTTACAGATATTCTCAGTCAGCAACAATATGCCTGACTTAACCTGCAGTAAAAAAAAATCACATTATATATAGCATGCTTGAAAGATGTTTGCTTTAATTACTGCTGTTGTATGTGCTTATGTGCCAAATATACATTTCTTGTAAATTCTCCTAGATGATTATTTTCAGATTTGTTTCAGGAAGATAGAGGTTCTGTATTTATAAACTGAATGGTTAAGTAGAATAGCCTTGATGTAAGCTGTATGTGTCTCCCTGCTGCTAAAATGAGATTGATGAAGGAAATACAGTTTACCTGTTCTCTTTGCATATGGAGTTTTTATTTCAAAGAAATTTTCTCCTTTCCTCTTCCTCACTGAATTTCATGTTGCCGGTGCTGTGTCATTTTGGGACAAGTTGATACAAATCATGCTTTTTGTTTGCAGAATTCACTACAAATATGCACTGGTAGATATTCACCATAGTCTAGTAGCCTGATAAATCTTGGTGTCTTGCTTGTTACACGTGAGAAAACCAAAGGATTTAATGTGTCTTACCTATTGTCTGGAAATGATTAGATAAAAATGAAGGATTTCTAACAGCTAGCTATGTTCACAGAGCATCTCTGTCTTACTACAGATGTGACCAAAATATTATGTACCTGAAGCAGTGGAAAAAATTACCACAAAAATGGGTCACACATGGAGACTGGCTAGTGCTTTTGTAGGCTTACTGGAGAAAACTGGGCCCTTCTAAACCTCTTGTAATTACTTGTTTTTCTTTCTCGGGTCTCAAGTCTGTTACCCTTATGTGTCCTACTTGTAGTCCTGCTGTTCTTGGAATACTGAGCTTCACTGCATGTGATAACTTCACCCGAGTTAACTGTCACATCTATATTTCCAACACTAATTACTCCCCATTTAATCAGAGCAATGCATAAATCAGTCACTTTCCTAGTAACCTTTTAAATTCTTAAAACAACAAATAGCCTTATTTTGCTCCAGTCACTGTGACTTGCTTGGTTTTGAGTGCCCGAGTTTATGAAATCATATGTTTTAGCCTCATAATCTGATTTTTGGGTAGCTTACAGGACTGGTTAAGAAAAAAAAGTCAGAATTGGGCTTAGAATTGTATTGTATGCAATTAACTTTGACTTCTTTCCCACCTTTTTGGTGGAGATTTCAGTTTTCTGTTCCTTTTAAAATCAGTTCAGGTGATCATTACCTTTTCCTTGAGTTTCAGAATAAATGCTTTACTCCTAATAGACGATACAAGACTGCCTTACTGCTGCTTCTTTGCTGTGGTTGTCCTCCATTAATGGTTGTCACCTTTTGTGTTTCTTGTGTGTTATCCCATGTAGTTCTTGTGGTGCTGAACAGGCCATGCTACAGAACATCTCAGATTGTTTTATGTTTTTGGAATTTCTGGATGACTTTGGTGTTTGTTGAAACATCTGGATGTCTTTGTTTCTTCCATGATCCTATTGGTTCCTTGGTTCTATGTCTTAAGACAAAGCTACAGTAGTTTTGATTTGAGAGGGCTTTTCTCATTAATTCTCTCAAAATTTTTGTGTTTCTGCTGTTGCTGAGCTGCAGCTCCATCTCTCTATTCTCTTCAACCCCCTTCCTTTGACCGGGGTGTCCAGCTGGGAAGTTGGCATCTGCCCCTGCCTAGGCCTCACACCCGACCGGGGGATTGGAGAGGAGGCACCTGTGTCCCTGATGACTTCAGCAATTCCCTGGAAATGGAATTTTTATCTCTTACAGCCATACGTGGCGATGGCGTTAGTGTCCTGTGACTAGGAAGCGTAGGGAAGGAGGACCCAAAGAGTGGGAGAACAAAGTTAAACTTTCTGAAGGAAATAGCATTTAGTATTACAGGACAGAATGCTACAGGTTGGTTTGAAAACCTTTGTTTTCCTGAAATCACCTACCGTATAAGCTTCCCAAACCACCTATTGGAAGGAGCCTTGGGTGGTAATGGTCTGATAGATACACTTGAAAATGTCTCTGCTCTTCAGCTGCATTTCAGAGCTACTGGGGGAAGTCCGCTATCCTTATGTCCTCAGTCTGTGCTCTTCAGGTTAGTCTGGTGTTCGCTGCAGTTTTTGTTGTTCCTTTGCTGGTTTGAATTGAAGAGATCTAAAGCATTGACATGTTTAAGACGGTCATATGCAGAGATCTGTCAGCTTATTGCTAGCGTAAATCCAAGCTGTCCTAGAAACTATTCTATCAACCGGAGCTTTTCAGAGTTTTTTTTTTCTTCATATAATGTGTTGCAATGAACTAATAACCTCTTGCTGTTTAATACATAAAACATAAACTATTTAGAACTGGATCTGAAGAAGCAGGTGATTTTCTCTTTTAAGTTGGCGAATATATATTTCTGAAGTTCTAGTATACTGACTTAATTTTGGTATACCAAATAACTCATATTGATTTAAATATCTCTATGTGAATTTTAATGAAACAGACTAATAGTTTACTCCTGATGTACTAATATATCAGTGATTTCCATATTGCATCACAGATTCTTTACGCTGTTGATACGTAAAAGACATTCAGAACATAGCAATGTAACATCTTGCATAAAAATTATTCTTAACAAACATGTTGGCCTTAACAAACATTGTTCTTAAAGTGCTACTTGATTAGCAAAAATTTTTGTTAAAACAAAAGTCCAATAATATGTTGTGTTAATTGGTTTAATTGAGACATTGTTGAATAGTTCATCAGATTTGTACATCAGCTTAATACTTTGAACAATTCTCTATACTTTATAAGAAAAGCTGCAGGTAAGTTGTGATTTTGGACTTCTGTGGAAGTTTTACTTAGTTTCAAAGGATGTCAAGAGGTGTTTTTATCAGTATTCAGTAAGTTTAATGATAGCATCAGTATTAACTGCTAGGAACATAAGTAATAACCTTGCAATCTACAGGCTATTAAAAAAAAAAAGTCCTATCATTAAGAAATTAAAAGGTGTGCTGAAATCTGTTTTTAGCACAGTGTGTGGCACCTGCAGTTCAGCATTTTCTGAAGTGATATGGAAGGCTGCTTTGCTGAGGGGAGGAAAAGAAAAAGGACAAATCTAAGCATAAAATTATGATGTTAAGCTTATTAATTATTATTAATAGTAATTAATAATTATTAAATAATTATATATTAATTTTGAATCTGTGAAGGAGGAATCTTATTGATCTTTCATCTTCTTTTTGCAGTTCAACTAAAGCAGCACTGTATGCTATCTTCTGGGGCAGGTAAGGGTCATCATTAGCTAAAGATCAGCCCTGCAAGATAACGAGAGTTCAGAATATTGAGATATTTGTCCTCAGCTGTATCAAAAATCTAGAGAAATTCTGTATTAAAAAATCCAAGGCAATCCTGTATGGAAGCACTCCCACTTAAGAGAAAATGGACTACAAGAGAGAATTGTCGCAGAAGTTGTAAGAAGTGTGAGAGGCTGGCGGTTCGTATATGCTGCCTTTGAGTACTGTGCTGTAGAAGGTACAGCTTGCTTTACCTTTGTAAGCATTCTTGGAGGTGGAAGAGAACTACAGTCTGTCCTGACAGGTTGTAGCTCCACATGTATTTGATATGGTCAGTGATGTGGGCCTGTCTTCCCAGTGGTCTTTTCTAGCTGATGATTTTGGAATCTGGATGTGATGGTAAAGGAACAGAGGGTTTTGTCCGTGAAACTTTTTGAAGATCTCTTTTGTTATCGGAAATATTCTGTTGGCTGAAGATGATATATACTAAGGAGGTTCAAGGACAATATTTCTGTCCTTGTATTGATAAAATATTGAGGGACGATTCTGACACTCTTTTGTATAAAAAAAAAAAGAAGTATAATTTTTAAAAAGCAGTTTGTGTGGCTTTACTCCCATGCTTTTAGTTTTTGGGGAACTAATTAAAAAAAAAAGGAAAATGAATACTATTTCAAAACATAGAATGTTGCTGAGAATAGGGCACATCTGTCTGAATTTACATGAGCTGTTGAAGTTTCAGTGGGTGGTTGATCTGATTCTTTCAGGACAGTTTCCACACAGGTGGCAGACTCTCCATTTAGGAGTCTGGTTTTAGAGCAGAAAGTACCCTGAAATGCGAGTGAACTAGCATTCTAGAGTCAAGATGTAGCCTTATTGGAAATGAAATAATTTGTTCTTTTCTGATACTGTTCTTTTTAAAAAGTTCGTGTTCTTTCGAGCAGAGCAGAACAGAGAGCAAAATGTTTAATTTTGAATGAGCTGTTCAACAGAGCTACAGCTGATTTTTCTAAAATTTAGAAATGATTCTGAGATGTGGAAAACCCTGGTTGTGACAGTGTAGAGCCTGACATCTAGGAATCTTATTACTTTATGACCTGTGGCAAATTTATAAGGACAGGATTTAGATGTGTCTGTGGTGGCTTAAAGAAACTGTTGTATTCTCACTCCTTTGCCTTTTGACTGTTGTCTGTGGTTATTGCTTAAATTCTGTCTGTGTCTGGTCTCAACCAAAGTTATCTTCATTATTTTTCTTTAATGTTTTCTGTCATTTAATTATTTGCAGTACGTATTGATCTTGACCTTGTTAACAGGTGACTCCTCTTTGTTGTGCCTTGGATTGGACTGGTTGATCTGCTGTTTTTTTTGTGTTTGTATTACTTAGGTTTGCTGGATGAGCTTCTTAAAATGTTTGTACACATGTTCCTACTCCCACAGGCTGCAGAATAAATCTCTATTTCAGCTTCTCAGCACATTTGGTTACCTGAGTGATGGTTGCTGCTGTTATTCCCAAGGCATGTGGAATTAAATACCATAATACAAAATTATTCATATTTCCTTAGAAACTTCAGGAAGGAAAGGGACTTTTTATACCACTGTGTTTCTTTTCGTAACATAGGATTTTTCTGTCATTACAGATCTCTTTTCCTGAATTTGCTATTAGTTTTTTTTTCCTGTAATTTGTATCTATTTTGTGTTTTCTCTCTGGTTTGCTAGCACATCTATTTGCACAGCATATGTATTCTCTGGTGCATGAAGCAAAATACTACGTTTGTTCTGGTGCTTGGGATACTATACAGAGCTGTGAACCTTGTTTTGCTGCCGGGTCTCTGCTTGGTGGAAGAATTGCGGTCATAGTTTATCTGTGTAGTTTTCCCTTGCTGACCTTTTTTCTAGCTTTTTCATGTTTCCAATTGTGACTACACAGGGTCCCCTCCAGAGAATCATCACCCTAATACGTGCTAATGTGTCTCTTTTCCTCAGTGACTTTGCACAGCTGTAAAGCTGTCGTGGGATTTTGCTGCTTGCTTCCAGATTGTTCGGTTTAAATACTTACTGTTTATGCTTTAAAGACTCTGGCACCATGAAATGGGGTGCAAAAACCTATTGCCAGTCTAATTTGAGCTGTGAGAGCAGAGACTATTTTTCCCACTGGGCTTTTGCAAGCAGCCTCTAGGAGGAAGGTGTTGGATGCTTGCCTCCTCCTGCAGCTCGGTCGGATACAAGGAGCAGGGTGATCAGCATGCTCTTCCTGGTGGAAGTTCCAGCTCTTGTGGTGTGAGGATTATCCCTCTGTTGCCTCTTTATCCAAGAAATCCCAGTTGGAATGATAACAGCAAAAAGGCAGATCCTCCCCTGTACCTCTCTCTTGGTACTGTTTTTAAGGGGTCAGGGTATGATCTAATTTGTTTTACTTTTACTCTCAGACCCGTAAGTGCTGAGACTGTTGTGCTCATGTTTCTTACTAAAATAGTCTTCTGATGTCAAGTGGATTAATCAGTATCTTGTTGTCCTTCAGTTTGTTCATTTCCCTTCCAGACTGATCGGATGTTTTGTTTTAATGTATGTGCTTTGATTACTGCAGATTGGAGCCATTGCTCATTTCCAGTTTGTGTTCTCTTATGGAGAGGTGTGTGAGGTGACTGGTGCATGGATGTGTGAACAAAAGTTTGTGCTGAGATTCTCAATAGTTAAATAATCAAAATGAGTCTTTGTTTTTTTTCTTTTTTTTTTTTTTTTTGATAGTTTTATATGGAACATCTCTTTGTTACTGCAGTAATTTGGAGAATATTCATTCAAATGATATAGCTCAACTATCACTTAGTAGTTTAGTTTCTATTTTGATAAATATTATTTTACAAACAAATTACATATGAAATGTCTATACTTAGAGTGTGAATTCTTGGCTAATGGCATGAATTGTAAACAAGTACCTTGCTGACTTTTTCTATTCTTAACATGGGTTAAATACATCACTCCATGTCTCCTGAGGGGCTCACAGACATCACTCAGCAATCTCTCTTGTGATGCAGCTAGCTATTAAATAAATAAATAAATAAATTCCAGTGGCTGGACAAGCCAATGTGCAGGGCTGAAAACAAGCAAGGCATAGGAGTCACCATATTGCTCTAGAGCTGCAGAGTGAACGTCTCCTTCGTGGGCATTCAAACCGGATGGTTTAATGGTCCCTTCCTGCCCAGAAGGTCACCGGTGCCCACCTTGAGGCAAAGACAGTGTAAGAGGCTTCAGCTCAGAAAGGTGTTTTATTCTTGAAATAAATAGTGAAAGTACCTTCCCAGTAATAAAGAAGGTATTAGACTGGCACAGCCCTGTAAAAAGTTGGAGCTGTTAATTGCCTCTTTGAATGTGGTGACAGGGGGGTTACAGTCTTGGTTAGAAATCACTGAATGCATGCAAAGAAATGCTGAGGCCGTAGAATTTCCTTACTCCCAATCTAAAGTAACAGTGGGTGCATTCAGAAGCCGTTTTTTAACAGAATTAGGCCATTGGTTAAATTTTTTAGTGCCACAGTATAAATCTTAGCTGGTCTCTAATGATGATCTCACAAAAAAACCAAAAAAGTGTGGTATTTGGAAGTGAAAAATGGCATGTCCAAATGAACTTCAGAGAAGTTGCATGTTAATGTGTCCTCTGTTTCCTGAAGATCTTTATTTTTCTTAGCACTCTTGTTATGATTCTTAATGAGTTTAGGAAAACAGTTTTTGAAGAGGGAAGAATTGGAATATATGCAAAGAAATTAACATTCCTGCGGATTTAGTAATTGACAAGTATCATTAAATCTTATTTCTGATTTTGTTTTTCATGAGTAAAGAATCCAAACAAAATATGCAGTGCAAGGAAGCACTTAAAAATATATCATTGGCTAGGTTTTAAAATTTAAATGCCAGATGTTCAGTTAGATTAATTGTAACTATTTGAATGAGGGATAACTATTGAATGAGGGATAATTGCAGAAGGCATTACTATGACACAATTTATGCCATATTAATCTACCTCTCGTCTGAATGCCCCTTCTCTTCCTTTGTTCTGACTGTCCCGATTTCACCTCTTTGTATGTCCAATTTCTGATCCCCTGGATGTTTTTTTCCAAAGCTTACATTTGCTCATGTAAACAGACACATTGCATGATTAGGCATGATTTATTGGTAAGATCTGTAGGAAATTCTGGCATTTTAAGCACAGCATTAATCAAGATTATTGTAATAATGGGCATCTTGATGGATCAGGAAAAAATTCCTCACCAGAAGAACAGATTGCCCAAGAGGATCCAGTCTGTCCTGGGTTTTGAGACCTGTCTCGCAGAACCACGGATGACCTGGTCAAGTACAGGTAGCAGTTCTACTTTTAAGCCACAGTTTGGAAGGGTTGGTATCTAGGGCTCTCCCCCAATCAGCTTTTTTTTTTCTGATTCCCTAAGTTGGTAAACACAATTAGAATATACAAACATACTAGAATATACTAGTTGTCCAAGTATTTCATCCTTTTCCATGGTGTTTTTTTTTTTTTTCTTCTTCTAATCTTCCACATCATCCTATACTTCAGGAGTTGCGTATCACACTCTCTCTGAGCTGTGTGAGTGCCTACAGGCAGACTGAACGAGTCAGGTGCCTTCCTGGAGCATCCTTTTGTACAATTTAGCTTTGTTTGAAAGAAAGCTATTTTGTGCTCTGCAATGTTGCTTTACAACATGAAGTGCAGAATGTGGGTGTCATCAGGAGACACATTACAAAAATGCTTCGGAGTATACTGAAGGGTAAATGTAGAATCCCAGCCTGGCAAACTGACTATTAACCAGTATAAATAATACTCTCTTCACTCTTGCAAGCCCGGGACTTTTTTTGTGTCTG
>VZSV01000041.1:1831768-1864518 GCA_013398735.1 Nothocercus julius
TTCGCTTTTTTCTTCTTTTTCTCTTCTCTTTTTTTTCCTTCTTTTTCTCTTCTCTTTCCTCTTTTTTCCTTCTTTTTCTCTTCTCTCTTCTCTTTTTTCCTTCTTTTCTCTTTTTTCCTTCTTTTCTCTTTTTTCCTTCTTTTCTCTTTTTTTTAAGGAAAATTTGCCATCATTCTACAGTTGTGTGGAACTGTATATTATTTCTTTCTACTGGTAATACCTTTTCTCTGTGAGTGACCAGTGACACTTGGTTAAGAGTCAAAGGCTGGTTTGATTGTGACAATTGAAATGCAGAAGTTTTAAACAATGTTCAGTTTTGGCCTAATTCTGTGTCTATTCATAGCACTAGAAATTTGGCAAGTGACTCCAGTCGAATCAAGGAATCTTACTTGGAATTGATTTTTCAATGGCCTGTTATGTATTATTTTCTCAGCTATTCTTTTTGTTTATTCTTAAGATTGAAAGCTCCCCAGTACTGTTGTTCTTTTTTCTTTGTATTATATGATTGTCGTCTGGTTTGAGGGTTGTGGTGTTTGGTTCAGTGCTTAGAGCACACACAGAAAAACACAAAATCCATCCCTTCTTTCCTCATTTCTTGGGAATCTTTGTTGGAAGAGGCATTACCTTGTTACTGAAGGATTCTCATAGAAGGAAACTGAATTTTGTTGTAATTTCTTTTAAACTAAAGTCTAAAGTAATGAGATTTTTCTGTTCACCTTTATTTACGATCTGAGTTTCTATATAGTATCTTTACCTTCTCAATTGATGTGGTTAATGTGATTTACTCTAGTTATTGTGTTACAACTACTATACCATGATCAATTATAACTTTTCTACCCCTGTGAAGGTGGAAGGAGCACATCTTAGTGGTTAAACACAGCAAACTACGTCTGCATAAGCTATGTGTGTATGATTTGTGGCAATGAAATGATCCATCTGGGATAGGGGCCAAAATTTGTAATCTAAGTTTAAAGTCCAAAACGTTAGTTTTGGCGTAGGCAAGGAAAAACATTTGTTGAGCTGGAAGCTGCCTACTAGGGCAAAGCACAGATGTCACTTGTCTCCACGTGCCAGTTTGTCAAAAGCTCTGATGGAGGTCAGCTGAAATTTCTTTCCACAGGAAAGTATTCCCACTGCCATTCTGCACAGACCTCATTTAGCTAGCAAAGTGCCATCTAAACCTCCCTGCATGAGTTCACCAAATCTGGTTCAAGTCCTATTTACATTCATGTTAATTTTCTTGATTGATGTTTGGCATATATGATCTCATAGTTCCTTCAGGTTATAAATCTTTCAGCAGGTACCCTTTATCTTAGTATTTAATAATAAACCACAGACTAAAGCAGTATTTTATTCATGGGTATATGGTTTGGCTTGGAACACATAATTTGGCCTTGTCTTTATGAAAGTTCTTTTTTAAAATATGGGATAAAATCCAAAATAGCTGAAACTTTTAGGTAAAAATGAAACCTTCCTTGTTAGATGAGCTTAGCTGCTCTGAGAAACTTGCAGAGGCTAACCTATATTCTTACACTGTTTTTTCCTGTTTCCATGGCCTGCATAATTACCACCTTGGCTACCCAAACTCGATAAGGCTAGAAGGTCTGGCTCTTCTCAAAGTGGCAGGGGTCATGTCTGTGAATATTAGTAATGCCTATTCAGTATTCTAGGGAAGGCATTTGGTGCAGGAGTTAGCCCATGTATGTCAGAGGCATCACCCTAGATGTATCCGAATAAGAATACTGGATCTCTCTCTCAGGTGCTTCCCCTGAAGCGGTTCTGAGATGGTTCTCAAAGAATTTATCCATAAAATTGTCACTGGGATTGTGGGTGGGTGGTTGGTGCTGGTGGAGATTATTTAGCATGGAGGGTTATGTTACTCTGCTGCTGTCCTCTGGCTTCACAGCTTGTGAAGCTGTAAGATCATTTTCTGGGGTAGTAAGAGTGCTGTTGTTGCTTCTGTTCATGGACCCTACTTTTTTAAGAGTAACTTCAGTGGGGTTTTTTTGTTTGTTTCTCTCATTCCAGCTGTGATAGACAAAATGTTAATAGAGTAAGTGGCCAGCCCACCACTACTTGCCATGAACCATTTGGTTGGACCGCCTGAGGGGGAGGTAAGTGAAGAGCCAGCAAACGGAGCCGTGAATGAGTCAGTGGAGGCCGACCTGGCACGCTCGGAGGTGGAAGAGGAGCAGCGTTATGCGACTCGCCACGCGAGGCACACGGAGAGCAGTCGGGGGGGCCAGTCTGCGCCGGAGGAGGAAGGGATGCTAGCTCGGTCAGCCAGCACTGAAAGTGGTTTCCACAATCACACGGATACTGCCGAAGGGGATGTCATTGCCACGGTGGAGGATAATTACGATACTGACAGAGTTCAGGAAAATGAGGACGAGAGCGCGTATGCGGTGCAATATAGGCCAGAGTCTGAGGAGTACACGGAGAATGCCGAGGCCGAGCACGGCGAGGCTGTCCACAACCGAGCACTGCCCAACCACCTACACTTCCACTCCATAGAGCACGAGGAAGCCATGAACGCGGCCTACTCGGGGTACGTGTACACACACCGGCTCTTCCACCGAGGGGATGATGAGCAGTACGCTGAGCCTTACGCGGATTACGGACTGCAGGAGCACGTGTATGAGGAGATCGGAGACGCGCCGGAGATGGATGCGAGGGATGGGCTCCGGCTCTTCGAGCGGGAAAGGGAGGAGGCGGACAATTTCCGCAAGGAAGCACTTGGTGCCCGCCTTCACCATTACGACGAGCGCTCGGATGGAGAGTCTGACAGCCCCGAGAAGGAGGCCGAGTTTGCACCCTACCCAAGGATGGATAGTTATGAACAAGAGGAGGACATTGATCAGATTGTGGCGGAGGTGAAGCAGAGCATGAGCTCCCAGAGCCTGGACAAGGCAGCTGAAGACATGCCAGAAGCAGAGCAGAGTTTGGAGCATGCTTACACTCTTGCTGGGCACGAAAGCAATGGCCAGCCCCCCGCTGGCTCTCGAGCCACGTCCAACTCAGGAGAGCCCGTGCAGAGGTACAGCAAGGAAAAGAGGGATGCGATTTCACTGGCCATCAAGGATATTAAGGAGGCTATTGAGGAAGTGAAGACAAGGACCATCCGATCTCCATATACCCCCGATGAACCGAAGGAGCCTATCTGGGTGATGAGACAGGACATCAGCCCCACGAGGGACAGCGACGAGCAGAGGCCGCTAGATGGAGATGTGAGTATGAGGAGCCCTCGGCTCGCAGCCTATCTGTCTGTTGCCTTGGTTGTCACCTAGATTGCCACACAGGAGAGGGGGCTTTGTTCATTTAATGAACAAATGTGATTCTGTCCACAGTAGTGCTTGGTGCATTTTTGTACTAAGGAAGGTGGTAAGAACTAAACATGCACTATCGGTTGAAAAAGTTTGCCTTTATGAGGCTCTGATGACCTCAACTAAGTTATATAGCAATCTAATTCAAAAAAGTATTGGCTTTTTATTTTCTGAGACAGATGTCGTTACAGTATTTTCTAACAACCACCGTGTAGTTAACTGCCAAACAACTTGTCTCTAATCTATTGTGAAGTGTTCCTGTTAATTTTAAGTTTCTTTTTCAGTCAGATAAGTTTCTGTTAGAAAACTGTTGTGTCACAGATTTAGATTCTATAGAAGAGATTAGTGTGTTTTTGTTACTCCAGGCTCTAAAGGTGTTCTATGAATCCTAATATTATATATTATCACTGTAATAATGTATTCTCTGTCCTTTGACCCAAGCACTGAAGGTCTATGTGTAGAGATTTAGGGTATTAGCATTTCTTAAATTTTCTTGGTACAAGGCTTAACTGGATCAGAATCAGTTCAGTTTGTCATTCTGTTACTGAAAAGTCAGAATTAAGAACTTCTTAACATCAACGTAGCATTAAGAAGCAGATATTATTTATTTGCAGCACTGGGTGTGTGTGGGATCTCTCTTCCTATCAAGCACACCGTAAGCTGCATTAACCAAAGCTTATATTTCTCTATTATCTGCGTATGCATTAAATTCCTGGAATGATCACACACAATCATTCTGTTTCCTGGCTCTAATTACAACGCACGCCACCCTCACACGCATGCACCCTCTGTCCCTTCTGTGGTCCGTGGTGCTCTTCCAAGACCCCAGGTGCTCGTTTTTTGGGGTCCTTTCCGTGAACTCTGGTCCCATTGCCCAATTTCAGCCAGTTTCTTGAAGATGCAGTCATCCTTATCTTCATCTTCAGCCAGTGTTTGCTGTTTTGTCCATAGTCTCCCATGATGTACCAGCAACAGCAGCGAAAGTTACGTCCTTGGGTGCATTCTTGTCTGAGCCTTCTCATAACAATGCCAGCTGTTGTTGTTGGCTTGTCATAGCAATCGCTACTTGAAATTTTACGGCTTTTCTTTATTCCTAATACAACAAAACTCATGAACAACTTTTAACTATGTTAAATTTCTTAACGTGAAAGGTCTGGTAAGCCAAATTTAGTGGGCCAAATTCATCTATAAGTGGATGCATCCTGTTGCTTCAAGGAGAGCTGTACTGTAAACATCTGCTCCATCATCTTTATTCATGTGCAAGGTTTTTGCTTGTTTGTTTTTTTTTTTTTTTTGAAAGAACACTGAATGATACAAGTTTGATTAATGTTTAGCTTTTTAAACTGTGTTATTTTAACCTTCTAGCCTCCCCTCAGAACTATCTAAAATAACCTCAGTGTCAGCAAAGCAAATTGAGATAATGAAAAAGGATTCCATGCAGTATAGGACTATGACTTTTTGTTCTTCTTCAGGTATATTAAAAACTAAGGAGGCTGGTATTCTACAAATATGAAGAGACTTTGGAGCATGTAGTTTGAATTACTGAAAAAAACATGCAAACTAGCCTAGACAGGTGGCTTAGAATTTTTTTTTTTTTTTTTTCTTTTTTTCATCTTTTTTCCTTGAAAACTGTTAGAAATACATAGTGGTGAGTATATTCTGGTTTTAGTTCTTTCGGTCTCATTGAAACTCTTTAAATATCATATTTCAAAAATTATTCCCTCATGTTTTAGAAATAAAGCCTATTACAGAATTACTTATCAGTCAAGTGCAAAGCTTAAGGAACCTGACCATTCTGTAGAAGAAAACAGTTATTTTTAATGCAACTTCTTTTCAAATTAAATTTCCAATAGCATTAATTCCTTCTGATTGTTCAAATATGGATTGTGTTACTCTGTTTCCTATAAATTTTAGCCACTGTATTTTCTGTGCTTCTAAATGCTGTCTGCAGTAGAATCGTATTTCCTGCAGCTTAGAACTCTTAGTACCAGTAACGCTTAAGTGACATTAGATTGGGGATGCTTGGAGTCCTGAATCTTTCCTGAAAGAGCTCCATATACTCTCCAAAACCTCACTGTACCTTGCAGAATTGATTTTGTAAGATGTCCTAGTAGTATAGTATATTGTACAAGTACACTGGGGTCTTGATTTTGCACCAAGAAGTTATCTTCTCATTGAGTACTTTTCGTGGCCTGTCACACAGAAGCCTTACGGAGATTTGCAGTGTTGGCAATAGTTCGTGCAGTGATGTATAATGACAGTAAGTATGATTTAGTGCAAAGATAAATGGTGGTTGTACAGACAGGCAATCTGCATTCTAGGATGGAAAAAAAAAAAAGTTAAGCAAATAATATAGATTGTGTGCAGCAGATTAAAGTGTGAATTAATGTTGTAGAAGAACAGGATATAGGATGTGGAACTGGAAAAGTTTCTGTTTTTCACTGAAGATGAGGTTTGTATTTGCACTGCTGGAATGTTCATTAGGATATCAACTTACACAGATCTGAACAGACAACTTTCTTTAACAAAGCATTGCTAAAATTACTTAGCAGTAAATTGGATAAAACTGGATTGTGTTGGCTGTGAGAAAGAGGGATCAACTAGGGTAAAAATACAGCTGAAGCTATTTATCAGGGAGGGAAAAAAAAATAGTTTTTCAGTGTAAGCGGTAGATAGCAGAGACGTATTTCAGTCTAGTTTGTAACATTGGTAATGAAGTAAGAAAGAATTAGATTGTTCTAGCTCCAGGCAGCTTCTTCCTCCTGCAGAAGTATCAAGGAGACAGTGATGCAATTTGAGTGCTTTTATTATCTTTGGCATATTCTCAGTTCTATCCTGAAAATTATATTCATGTTTTTTAACAAAACCATTTTGCTTTAAGGAGTAGTGCTTGGAAATATTAATAATCAATTTTGTGTTGTTAATCATATGATACTGAAACTGGTAAGACCTCTTCAGATCTAGGTAGCAGTCAGTTTTATTTAGCTAGGAGCTCTCCAAAAGAGAATGATGCAACCAGGAAGTCGGAAGAATGACTTGCAGTTGAGAGTCATTAAATATGACAATTTCTCTTCTGACTTTTTTCGTGATAAAGTGACTGTCATTCCTTAGTGCTGAGCATTTCGTTGATAGATTTAAAATAGGATGTTTGTTGAAGACAAGTTGAAGGATCCAGCAACAAGTTTTAGAAGCTAACAATCCAAATAGCCGGCCTGCAGAAGCGTCTAGTTAATATTATTTGGAAAGATTATGTAACAAACATGAATGTAAGAAAGATACAGATCAGTGGAAAGGCCTTTTTTTTTTTTTTTTTTTTTATAGAAGCCCCGTTTCCATGTCTATTCATATTGTAATCTGTGTAGAAGTTTCAGTCATTCCTATGTGTTTCTCCACAAAACTAAGTTTTTTTGTGTATAAAAAAAGGATTGCCAACATCCCATAGAAGATTCCACTGTAGTAAAGTGTGGGAGTCCCCTGATGTAGAAAGTAGGTAAGAGACTTGTGTGAATAAATAAATAATGCATCCAACTACTTGCTTAATATTTAACAATGTAGAATATGTGCTGTCATGTGCCTTTTGCAGTCTTGCTTAATGATGCATATTTTTACGGGAGGGAGAAAGGCATTGAATTTTCTGGCATTTAGTTTATGGGCAGGTATTTGATAAAAGCTGTCAGTGACCTTGTAATAAATACAGTTGGTGGGGGGGTTATTTGTTTGTTTTTGATTTGTTTTTTTGGGGGGGGTATTGCTGCTGTTTGTTTGTTTTGAAATTTCTCAGTCAAATGAGTTAAAGGCAGTCAGCATACATTTCCAAAATCTGTTATCAAAATTCTTTTCTGAATACAATACTGGTGAGAGCCACACACCTGCTAGCACTGTGACAAGAGGAAACTGCCTCTGGATGGAAAAGAGGGGCTGGGGTTAGACTAGGTATCCTGAGCGTGAACCTGGAGGGATCCCACTCCCATCCTGCTGTGCCAGGTTCGCTGTTGGAGACCAACACAGAGCTTCTGGTGCGCACACATGCAGGTGCCCTGCAGGAGAGGTTGTTCTGCGAGGAGAGCCCGCAGTCATCTCTCCGGACAGGAAGGCCCTGATCCCGCTTAGGCAGCCTTTGCTGATCAGCCTTCCTGGCAGGTTCTCACTCAGAAACAACCTACTGTGAGTGTGTGGAGCCAAGCACAGAAACAGATGTGTTCACAGGCCTAAACAGGATGCATTTGCAGTGAACGCTTGTTATTGGAAAGGACGATAGCTGTTATGTGTCTCAGTGTGGTGGAATATTCTGGTATATAATTTGCATCAAAGGTCTAAACAGCATCTTTAAGAGGTCACAGAGCTTTGAGAATAATGGCCTTGCTTAGATGTGGGAATAGACCTGAGCAAAGCACTGTCAGGCAGAAAAGCTTAAGGTTTTTGTTTGTTTGTTTGTTTTTTCTTTAATCAGTGTTTGAAGAGCGTGTCCTTCCTCTTAGCCAGAGAAGACACAAACACTCACTCTTGACGTAATACAGAGAAAACAAAGTAGACCTCAAAATAAGGTCATGAAACTTAGTACTAGGAATGGAGAATATCCCCCTCTAAACTAGATAACCTATCAAAAGGTTTATGGATGTGAAATCCAATTGTTGACCGTCCAGGACACATTTTGTTCCTATGTAAGACTTCTGTTTTGCAGAACCTCGTCACTGGTGTCCTGCCTGCCTTTGCAGACACTTGGGACAGTGAAGTTTTAGAATGATAACTAATAAAAAGCTAAACCACATACATGGATGGCTCGAACTTTTGAAGCAGAAGCTGATTGCTGAAGACAAGCTCTTCAGGGAGAAGGGAACTGACCTGCAGAGTTTTACTTCTCTGTCCTTTCGAGTTAAATATATTTTATTTCAGTCTTTTAAGTTCTCAGTTGCAGAGTTTTCTCGATTCTTATAACTCCAGAATTGGAGTATCTTCATGGAGATGAACTTGCTTCACTTTTTCCACAGCAGGAGTAATTTATTATTAATAAGGCAATTGAGAAGTCTGTTTTAAATAATTAAGCAGGTTTCAGTAATAGATGAACTAAAGAGGAGGGGGAGAGAGAAAGGAATGAAATAAAGATGAGCATCTATTAATAGGATATTGTTTTCTTTTTCTAAACAGAGGTTTTAAAACTGCTGGCTGAATACACAGAATACAGGTCAACTTTCTGTCATCTACATTAATCTACAGTCTTAAAGTATGTGGCAAACCAGTTCATAAAAATAGATATATTTATCACTAGGGCAAAAGGCTTTATGCAGATTTGTCAGCCACACAGGAGAAAGGATATATTTACCAAGTAACGTATTTGAAGACAAAACAGTCCCCAGAGGAGTTATGGATATTTAAATTATAGTGAAGATTGGATTCCTGACCCCTTGAATTGTTTTGTTTTCAGTGTATTTTAAATAATTTATTAAAAGATGAGGGCAATTTTACATGATGTTTTGATACTGTTGAAAACTAGAACAGCAGTTGTTGAAGTTTTGAAGTCTATTAGAAAACACTGGTATGCTCTGCGCTGAGCTTTACAGACTGGCACGTGAAATACTGCATTTGAATTCAAAATGCAAGAGAAAGCTACCACTGAACCATTTTCTGGGAATGCTGCTGTGCTGGCAGCCCTCCATGGAGCGTGTGAGTGCTGGACGGATCCTACCCGCTTAGTGCTGGTGTCTGTGGGGTGTCTCCCGGGCAGGGGGCGAGTGCAACCCCACTTTTTCTTCAGAGAGGTTACCTGCTCACAAACCGCATCTCACTGGGGTTTTCATGAGTACTGCTGCAGACTTGTGTCACTTTTTGAAACTGGCAAAATGCAGGGCCATATTGTAACAGGTTCAGTTACAACTTCCTGAAACTCTTATGGGTCAAATCTAAAATCATGAGTATTCTTTTTCTTTCTTTTTTTATATTACTTTGTATTTGAGGTTTATTAATGTGAATAGTAGCAAGCAGGTATCTTTCTCCAAAGTCTTTGGCAGAGAACATGAATGTCTTTGTGCAGAATCTCTGTTTTCATAACTTTGATTAATTTTGCTGAAGAATTACATGTCAGTGTTGTGACATGAACACTCATGTATAAAGTGTTTATTTAAAAAATGCTAAGTTATTCAAAGCTTTTGCATAGCACAACACTCTTGTGAGTAATCGAATCTCTCAGACATGGTGGTCTGTCACTGTCCAGGTGTTGGCAGGGGCTTCCAGATGGTTCAGGGGAAACTCCCCAAACTGCTGCTGCTCTTGGGTGTCACACAGAGCCAGTCCTGCATGATCAGAGCAGCACATGATCCTGTTTGCTGTAGAACACCTTGGGCTACGTACCACATATCCCAGCTATCTTACCCACACAAACAACGGTTTCTAATGACTATTTTCAGGTAATCTTACCTGTGTGCAGCTTGATATTTTTTGCAGAAGAAACTGCTGGAGGAGGGTCAGCACCCTGAAGCATCAGCACACTGATGTCTGTCCTTTGAGCAGAGGTGCAGCAGGAGCTCCTTGGGAGTGCCCAAGGCTCCTACATGAGAGCCCCTACAACAGCTGGTCAGGTGCTTCCTTGTGGAGAGGGAAGGAGATCAGTCAGTCCCTGTCTGAACTGTGCAGACAGCAGCTAGGGAGTGCCTGGCATCCAGGATATTTATGAACAAATGCACTGACTATGAACCTGGGCACAGCTGCACCACAGTTTCAAATACAGACCAAACCTGAATGCAATCCTTACGTCACAGATATAAATTAAAATCCACAGATCATGCCATATGCATGTTTGTATTTAGACATTCAGAACCTCCATTTTTAATACCCCATTTAACTTAATGCAGCTTTTAACTTTCAGTGTCTAGCATCTGTGAGCATATGCCATAGTCTTGCTGTAGTTTTTAGCGAACAGGGTGCCAGGTGTTCAAATCACAGCGGACGTTCGACTACGTTATTGGCAGCATTGACAAACAGACTTCAGCTCCTGCCAAACAGCAATCTGTCTAGCTAGTGGTAAGAAAGAGCAGAAGGTAGGTTGCTTGTATGAAGGGATTTATGTTCATCTGCATAACAATTCTGCTTACAAACCTTATTTTATTCTGTATTAGAAACTTCCCAAGAGAGAGAATCTTTTCATATTTGATACGGAATGTCATTTTTGTTTTTCTTTAACTGAGCTAGCTGTTCATTAAGCACAAAAAGAAGTAAAACTATTTTTCTTTCTTGATACTTTCATTTCCGGTGCTTGGATTATGATAGTAGACAAGGATTTGACTTGAAATACATATCGTAAATGTATACAGGTGTTGCAGGTCACAGACTTCTGGCCCACAGATGATGGGCTTGAATTTGCATAGCTCGTGCTCAGAGAGCTACTTTTTCTCCTGGATCCTTACAGAGGAAATGCGAAGAAGTCCGTATTCCCAAAACATAATCTGATTTCTGGTGTCATTCTTTGAATAAAAAAGCAGGTGAGGGGATGGTTGAGGAGGCTAAGGTTTACTTTAATATCGTTGTCTAGTTACCTTTGTCAGAGAATTTGTTTTGTGTCCTTCTGAAGGTGAGCAGAGAGTGTGTATATATCCTACTGCTTATTTGGAAACAATACAGAGATGAGTTTCTTCTAGTCCAGTATCTGTTAAGGTCATGACTCCTATTGACCTCCGTGAGGCAAATCTCGGATCAAACCCAGAAAGGGAGCAAGGATAATGGATTGCTTGCTTAAAACTTTAGCTGTAAGTGCAGGTGCATTTTCTTTTGTCTTTTTTCCTCCTCAGAGAAAGAAAGATGGTTTAATGCTAGAATTTAAATGAGACCACAAAGCGCTTAACTTTGGTGTAGTTCAGAAAGCACCTGAATTTTTCAGGGTGTTTTTCCTACACACCTAACAACATAAATGCTAGGGCACTCTGAAGGAAATTCTGACCTAACATAGTTACTGACACAGCTGTGCTGTTTTAGTCCGTGCTTGTGAAAATGTGGATCTGGCTATACTTCGTTGTGGGAACTGAACACTTGTCTCTGCTGAGCTGACAGAATATCCCCTTGCCAGTTCTCTGCTCAGAAGCCTAAGGATGGGAATTTTTTCCATGTAAATAATGGGCTCGAGTAAATCTTATTTTGCTTTTATAATTTCATCCTCTCTGTGCCAGCCTTGCACATGACAGTTTGACCCACTTATACAGTTTTCATATACACTGCTGGTAGAAACAGGAAAAGAGCAGTGTTTTCCTGACACAAGTGCAGATGGTTGTATTTGAAGGTGTTTTAGTATCAGTTGTGTCTGTCTGCATGTGGTTTTAAGTGTCTAGGTGGATTGACCTGGATAGCTGAGGTGCAACATGATGCTCCTGCCTCTCTGTTTACAAGCTCTGCCATAAACCCCCCGGCACATCAGCAGCGAGAGGTTCCCTAGTGAAGCGAGTTGCATGTTAGTTAGAGTCAAACAAGGCCACAAGTGAGATGGAGAATTTTTGGATGTACCAAGTTGAGTATCGTAGGAGAAATGTAAGTAGATCTTCAGAGAGGAAAAATGAATTTGCTGGTACTTTTTATGATTGTTGCCCTAAGAAAAATAAAGAGGGAAGAAAAAAAGCCATTCTTGTATTTCTGCTTTTTTTTTTTTTAAGAAAAAGGGAAGAAGATAGGATTTTGTTGGTTAGTAACTTCATTCATTTATTGTTTTTTTTCAGAAATTTTTGTTAGGTTTCTACAACTCTTTTGTTAACAGACAGTGAAGCAGCACTGGACCTTTATTTGTTTTAGACTTCAGTTTGTAGTGTTTGGAGGAAATGTGCAAGCTGTTTATCCCCTATCTTTAAACCAAATATTTTTCTTGCTGTTGTTATAAAAGCTACTTTCAGATTTTGACTACGTCTTTGCTTGTACATTTTATGTTGTATCTCTTAGTTTACATTTTCATGCAGAGGAAAACTGAGTGTTTATTCTTGAAGACTGAACTATGATATACAACTATTTGTGGGAATAGCTGTAGTTTCATGTCATGTAGCAAGCTTTAGGCTGTATGATGTTTGGTTGGGGTGTTTTTGCTTGGGGCAAAATTCTTTTTAATGAATTTTTTAGTAGACATTCAAATATTACATAGAAGGCTGCTGTGTGACTGTTTAGGCGGTTCTTAATGTTGCTTTGTAAATGGAGATAGTAAAGATATTTGTAAACCTACTGTTACAGTTACAGGATTAACTGTTAATGAATTTTAAAACATGCATAATTTATAAATGTCAGGAGCTAATGTAAACAAGAACATTATTATTATTATTCTCTCAGTGTGTGAAGACAAGAGCTAGCATTGGATATTGAAAGATTATGTGCTTCGCTTCTTTGTTTACTATTTAAAACTTATTCTTAGAATATGCTAATACCATAGCTGGGAATACTATGCACCTTTATTTAAACCTGACATTATGGTATTACGTAACTAGCAGGAATGGGAATGCTACAGGAATTGCTCTTTGGGCAGCCGAGTCACTGTGGAGCAGCAACTCTCAGGTAGTTTGCAGCAAGTTAGGGAGCCCCTTAGCCGTCACAGAGCTCCCACTGAGTGCCAGGGCTCTAACCAGCAGTCCTGCAGTTTGACAACAGGAGCCGGTAACTACCTCCTTTTTCCCCTGCTAATTGCTTCCTGTTTTTTTGTTAGCCTCTATTAGATAGTATAATTCAAATATTTAAAAAGCAATGAAGACTGGCCTTGTAAAAGATTGAAAGTGTAAAACAAAACAAAAAACAATTTTACGTTCTTGTTTTGTTGAATGTCTATCTGCTTAGGGAAACAGCTGGTGTGAAGACACAGCAGGAAGGAGCTCCTTGATTAGAACTGGTGCCAGCTCAGAGCCCCAGAAATACTAGCTGGCTTAGAGAAGAGTCATGCTGTGTAATTGCTTTTGGAAGTAGATGAGTACAGTTTCCCTATTTTACAGTCACTGATGAACTGTTGAGCTGGCAAAACTGGGACAAAACTTCCTACATCAGAGCAGACTCAAGTCTTGCAAGGCTGCTGCATTAAAAGCCCCGCTTGCATAACTAAATGCAAAAAACTCCCTTTGAAAATTCAGTATGTGACTGGGGTATTGACACATTTTGTGAGTAGAACTGCTCTGGAGCACCTGGTGGGTTGAGGCTTTGTACTGTTTTACATCCTGGTATCCTTCATTAACTCCTTGCTCTTGTGTCATATTTGCACTACAATTCTCCCTGCTCTTGACTTTGCATACCTAGTGTGGCTTTTCCGTGTTAGCTGCATTCATTATGGATCAGCTGATACTCAATAGGCTTTCCCATTCTGCCTTGCCAGCATAGCTACTGATGGATCACACAAAGATAGAAATTTCATGATACTTGTTTTACATGCTATTCACTTTGTATTTTGTGGGAGCCTGAGGGGGTTAACATTTCTTAACTTTCACCCAGTCAAGGAAAAGCTATTATTGAAGGGTACATAATTATAACAAAAGGGAGAAAATTCTTTTTGGTAATAAGTCACTGGGAAAGTGATCTGAAAGACAGTTTCTCTGTTGAAATTGTCCTTTACAAAACCATAAAAATGAGGAAACCTGTTCTGGAGAATCTATGAAATGCTAAGAATGTAATGTTTTCCATGTTTGTATGGTGACCTGGGTGTAGCATTTTTGGAAAACCTGCAGCTTACCTCTGCTTAGATTAATTTAATTTACCAGTTCAGGTTAGTTGTGTTTATACCTGAGAGCCTGTGTATTTTCAGGGGAAATCACAGTTTGAGTCTCTCTTCCTTCTTCCCCAGTTTGACAGTTGAGAATAAATAAACTTCAGCTCAATCACTGTTTTCTGGTCATAGTCAATTTACCCTTGTGTTATTGCAGCTTAGTTCTGTCTTAATGACTTTATATTTTCCTTTCCGGACTGTCAGAGTTCTGGGAGATTGCTGTGCATTGCTCACTGCTTTCACTAAGCTTGGGGTAATTTGTCTGCATGCATGTGCACTTGTGCAAGTGAAAATGCTGCAGTTTAACAGGATGAATGACAGTTAAGTGCAAGTGTTTGGTGCAATACTGGAGTCTCCGTTCAAAAATGCAGTTTAATGGCACACTTTTGGGGTGAATGGTGTTTGTCACTGCCTGTAGACTTTATTTTGATGTCCTCCTTGCTTCTGTACGATGTCGGTAAGGAACAAGGTTTAGTTTTTTAGGTTTCATTTTTAAGTCCACTGAGATACTGAAAGAGATGTAATACTTATGACAAAGAAACAAGGGTTAGAACATTTCAACATGTGTGTGTCCAATTCTTGTTTTGTCCTTTTTTTCGTCATGTCTTACTTCCACTGTGAAATTAACAAAAATATGAGAGAAGAATTGCTATATTGGTCCCTCAGTTTATTTATTTCTTTTTCTTGCCATGTCTAGTCTCCATCTCCAGATTCATCTTCACCTCGAGGTGCTGAATCATCAAGCAGGCAGCATCACCAGGATGCCTGCAGTACAACAGAGCCCTCCACTAATAAAGAGGTAGAGTGAAATCTTTTCTAAAAGTCAAGACTTGTTCTTGCTGTCCATGCCTTTTTGTTATTGTTGACCCTTTGTGTCTGCAATTCCTTCTCTCCTAACCTAAGCTGTGACAGACCTGAAAAACTGTTCCTTCCTTTGGTGCTTGCCTGGGCTCTCCGAGTCTCTAACATGCTTAAGGCTTTAAGTTTATCATCGTATTTTTGATTCTGTGTTTGGTTGCCACGAAGTTCTCTTAACAGGCTGGAAGGTATCGACTCATTCAAGGACAGCCAGCACGACCTCTGTATTAGAGGCAAATGAGAGCAGCTCTTTTTAAAATCTTGTAGAATGTCTTGCCACAAAGAAAATAAAGTTTTTCAGCGTGATGAATAAACTTGCTTAAATAAGAACTAGTTGTGCAGCATTTTTGCTGACAGACTGACCTGTTGGAAGAACTAAGTGATTTGTTAACAGTTGTTCAGTCAGGGTCTTGGATACTGTTCCTGAATCCAGGCTTCTCAAAATCAAACTATTTTTTTAAAACTCGTCTGAGAGTTTTTTTTCCAGTAATAGTTCTCCCAAAACAAAACAAGGTTGATAAAATGAAACTTCTCACAGCGTGAAAAGGAAATATTTTTTCATTTAAAAAGAAATATTTAGAGCAGTGTGGACTGCCTGGCTCTATAGGCAGAAAAATCGGCAAATATCTGGGTTTTTTGTTTATTTTTTTTTTCCTTTTTAAGCTTTAGTAAAGATGATGTGAAGAAGAATCTTGAAAACCATCAGTCACAGTAGCTAACAAGATGCCATGTTGTTACTGATAGCAGTACATGAATTATCTTCCAAGGCAAAGATTACTGTGCCTGGAAATAGGGTTAAAATTGAAACACCAAAGAGTAGTGCATTTTATTTTATCTTTTGTTATAATCAAAGGGTAGAAAAGCTTTTTAACATATTTGTGCCAGTTTATGTTTGCATTTAGAAGATGGTGGAGGCTTTCAAAAGACCTAAGACAAGAAATTAATTTCTGCTGTGCCAAAGCATTCAACAATGGTTTGTGCCTTTACATATTTGCAATATTCTGATCTATTTCTAACCTTTTGCTTTCTTTACTTATTTTGTCACTTCATGTATACTCTAACCATTAGATATCATTAAATGTACTCAAAAATGCTTCTAATTTCAGTAAAAAAGTTTTCACAATGGGTCTATCAGGCTATTTGCTTCCCTCAGATATAAGGTCTTAATAGTGCTCTGCTTAATGCCTCTCTTGCAAAAGTAACAATGACAAAGCAGCTTGATTATTTTTGGGAACAAATTTTAGTTCTCAATAAAAACATTTTTTAAAGTATAGATGTTATAACACTTGGCTGAAAGGCAAGCAAATTAGGAAGAGTAATAAAACATTAATGACCCAGCTGTTTAATTATTCATGGGTATGTAAAATAAGAAGGTACAAATTTCCTTTCTTTTTTACTAACTTTACCTTCCTGTTGCTGTAGTCTTAGCAGAATGTCTTTTGATGTAGGTAATTAAAAAAAAAAAAATGTGGTTTGTACATAGAGCATTTGCTATAGATGTATAGGCAGCTGTTAGTCAAGTTGTTTCCTGAAAGGGCTTTGTATGAACTAGTCAAATTGTTGAGTAGTTGTCACACTTTTAATTACAAACTTTTGCCAATCTTGAGCCCATTTGTTTTAAAAAAAAAAAAAAAAAAAAACACACACACAAAAAAACCCCACAATTCCTTGAAAAGGTCATACCTGTGGATAAGTTATCTCTGTTTTTCTCAAGCATGCAGTGGATTTGTTCTCTTGGGCTGTCAACAGTCCAGACATCCTGTTTTCCTTGGAGCCAAAGACCAGAAGCAAATGCACACAGTTGCTGAAGTCTGAGGTCCAGGAGGTGCAGGAAAAAGTCATTGCAAACAGAAGAGCCATTGAGCAGCTTCTCCTAATTTGAAAATAATTGTGTCCTCGCAGCAGTTGATTTCCTTTAAACAGTGATCTCCTACTGCCAAAGCATTTAATGACAACTTTATTTGTGCTAGTAAAATCTCTGATGGAGAACTTTCCTTGTTGTATAGTGCATCTTAGTCATTCTCACAAGTAACAGCAACTGTTCTCGGCTGTGCAGGCTCTTGTCTTTGCATTATGCACATTTTGTTTTTTCCGATATGTGGATTTATTTTATAGCAAGGCCTATGTATTTGGTTGAAAAATTTTACTTCACTTTACTTACGTTTCACCTTTGTAATAATAAAATGAAAAAGCCTCGTGGGGTTAATCCTTTACCCTGCTGCACAACTGTGACCTTCCTAATTTTCCAGTTTTCTCCACTAACACATAAAACCTGGAAGTTTTGTGCCTTAAAAGTAAATAATTTAGCATATATGTGAATGTATAAAAGCAACTGGAATTTGTCTAACACAGTGGATGTTATCCTGATCTTACTTGGATCCTGTCTTGATACAAGCATACTGGGAAGTCATCGGAGGAGTTTACAATCTGCTGTAGATTTAAGTTATCTAATCCTTGTTTTTTCAGAAATTCTTATCTGCAACATGTGTGAAAGCACCATATGTTTATTTTCACCTATTACAGTGAATATGCTGATACAAGGAATATGCCCTGTGTGGGCATATTATTCATTATAGCAAAATGGTCTTCTCAATTAGACTTTAGTTTTCAGAGTTTGATATGTTACCTACAAACTCTTTCATAGAAAGCTACATTTGGAAATAAAGTATTACTTTAGCCTGTGATTTTACAAGATGACTGACAATGGTATTTTTTATTTCATAGAAGTTTACCTTTTATGAAATTGAGACTTTTATGAAATCAGATTCTTTACTTGATACAATAAGGAAAATACAAATGCCCTTCCTTGCACTTCTCACTGTCCAAATTAAGTGTGGGTGTATGTGTCTTTTTATGCAAACATAATTGGTGGAGTAGTGCTACTAAATTCATTTATTCCACAGAGTACTGATTAGTGCCTAAACTATGAAATTTGGAAGGTTATGTGTAGACTGTATTGACATGAGGGATATACTTAAGATCGGTCTTAATAAAAAAAAAAAAAAAAACAGGTGGTTAATGGTGGTTAACTCACTGGACTGGTAGTCTCGGTCAGGAGTAATAAGGCTGTGGAGTCATATACCTCTTAGAGTGTATGTAGCTGGAAAATGCAGAATCTGTGAGGTAGGACATATTTTTCCATGTACCTCTTGGTTAGTAAGAAGAGAGCACTGATTGGTACTGAACAACAGCAAGTAACTGAAAACTGAGCAGAGCTTATTGCCTGGTGAGCATGCTAATGCAATGCATTGTACTTGGGGATAATAGCCTCTAATGACTAGTCAGAGTAATAGAATTCTTAATAAACTGTAGTCTTTGCTAATAACTTTGACTAACTTTTTTGACATAAAGAATTTTTTAATGCATATTGGTGCATGCTTTGTTCTGTTTGAAATCCTGTTTGTCTTAATTGCAGTCCAGAAAAAGCTTGGCTTCATTTCCAACCTATGTTGAAGGTAAGATATAGAACTTCTAAATATTTTATCATATATCCAAGGAACTCCAGAATTTATAGTGTATGAAATTTTGTTGAATAGAAAAACTTTGAGGATTGAGTGGTCTGAGTTAAACTGAATCTGATCTGGAGCTTGAACTAAGCCCAGCTAGACTCTTTTGGAAGTTCAGCAATACACGTCTTTTATTTTTTAGTATTTTGTTCATAGTTTCTGTCCCAGCTCTGATGTTTTCTCGTGTGTGTGTTTATTGATTGGTTGGTTTTGTCAGTATCACTTAGAACATGACTAATACTTTTTTTTTTTTTTTTTTTTTTTTTTTTTTTTGTCTTTTTAATGGAGTTTCCGCAGCGCATGAGAATGTGTGTGAACCATGAGCTATTGTTCTGACAAGGTTAGGCAAGATGACCGTAGTGATCTCTCTAGCATTCAAATCTAATTCCCTGGCCTGTGAGAAGAAATTTTCCTGGCTTTACAAGTACTGACCCTCTAATTAAAAAGAGCTGCCTCTCTCAGAGTCATGTGTACTCTTGCTAAACTTACTCAGAACAATGTGAAAAGGAGTTTTTATGCTGCGTGAGCTTTTGTTAGCTTTTGTATGATTTGCCTTCTGTGTATACAAAGAAACTGCAAGCTCTAATAGCCATTTCATTACGAGAGCATGACAGAAACAAAAGATTTGAAGATTCCTTTGCTTTTCTCCCCAGACAGCTGTAGCTGTATAGAAGTATTTTCTTTAATTGGGGCAACTCCAATTAAAGAAGTTTTTCCAGCCTTCTTCGTAAGGAGGGGTGTTGTACCTGTGGAACATGCCAGGGAGATTCCTCTGCCTGCTGCACTTGCTGTGGCTAATAAGCAAGTGAGCAGATTGCTCTTGGGTGTTTTAAATCACACCCTTTCAGCCCTCTTTATGTCTCTCACTGTAGCTAAACTGTGGTATGTTTATGCTAGTCAAATTACGAGGCTATTCGTAGGGTGAGGGGGCAAGTGCATACCCATGTCTCTGCGCAAGAGCAGGAGCTCTCAAGAGGTTGTTCTGCCTAGGGGTGATGCCTGCCTCGGCAGAGACTGAGCTGTTGTGAGTGACAGGTCTGATTAAGAATTACAGCTTCTGCCCGAGAAATGTCGAGAGCATTTGCTCAGTGTTTTTACCTCTGAAAGAACTGGTTGCCATGTCATCATGCTAAACCACAGTAGAATATTCACAGCCATCAGGTGCAGGCGCAAGTGGTCAGAGTGCCGCTGTTGTACCGTGGTTCAATATGGTATCTTCAGTGCTTTCTTTCCTGTGTTACAGTTCCTGGACCGTGTGATCCTGAAGACTTGATTGATGGAATCATTTTTGCTGCCAATTACCTTGGCTCTACTCAACTCCTTTCAGATAAAACTCCCTCCAAGAATGTGAGAATGATGCAGGCTCAGGAAGCTGTCAGCAGGATCAAGGTGAGGAACAGCTCCTACTTCTCATACTGGTGTCTAACAGTGGTAGATGTTAACTTTTTAAGTATGCGGTAGTCTTCTCATGTTGGGTTATCTTTTTTTTTTCCTTTGAAAGGCTAAGTCCCTGATCTTGCTTTCTGCAAATACTAGTTTTATGCTGCATAATGATGAGGAATTGTTTTAATTCCTTACCATGCTAATTGTTTCTTTTACTGTATTCTAAAATCTAAAGTGAGTGGTGGTCTAAGTTTCATGTTACCTAGGTGCTAAGAGAAAAAACAGGTTTAGGAGAAAGCTGATGCTGTGGTTGCTTCTGCTCTGGCATGTGATCAAAGCTGTGGTCTTTTTGACCATCTTGTGTGTAGTAGTTCCTTACCTTGTAGCAGCTATGATTTAATTAAAAAAAGAAGTCTGCAATGGTTTGAAGATGCCTGGAGAAAATAGTATTTTTCAAAGAATCTGATACATTCATTTCACTTCTTTGAAAACAGAAATACCCAGTGATTTCTGTATGGGCAGGGTTAAAGGATTGCTGTTCTCCTGTACTGTAAGATGACAATTGTGATGTTGTCACTGGATATTAACGTCAATGTTAATAGATATTAAGATGTGTGGGTGTAATATTGCTCTGTTGCAGAGGATGCTGCATGGTTGAGATAAATTCCCCTGTCCTGATACACTGCTACATGGTAGGCTCCATTTCATGTAGCTTCTGCTATTTCAGCTACCCAACATAAATTCATGTGAAAGTTTTCATGAGATTAGTTGCATGTTCTTCTTTTGCACAGTTTATATTGGGCTCCAATTTATACTCCATGAGGACAACAGTGCATAGAGAGAGAGGAAGGGAGAGGCCATTTTATTATTATTAACTGAGCTCAGTTAATAGCTCTGTTTATTAAGGTCTCCTGATGCTTCCTACAGTCTTTGTTCCTTCCCGTATTTTTTGTGACAGGTGCCTACTTCAGTCTGTGCGTTAACTTTTAGAAGGATGCTCCAGCTAGAACCATTGAGACACTTCCAGGAGTTATTGTTTTAGCCGTGTTCAGTTATGCATAAGTTCTTGTAACCATGTCTCTGAAAATCACCTTCTCTCTAGCACTAGAGGAGGTATGTTTGACAGGGAAGTAGCCTTCCAGTTACAGATAAATCTTGCCCTGCCTTTGTAGGGCTCTGATAAAATTTAGACTACAGTAAGCCTTTTTGAAAACAGTGGTCTGTGTGTGTTCCACTGTTTCTGTACCACTTTTAAAAATGATTTTTGCAGTTATTAACACTTGAGAAAGCTTATTGAGTTGTGTGTGCAGTATTCCTTGAGTGGCTCTTCCAACTTACACAACTGAGACTTTCCCTTAGAGTGTCTCCTCTGCTGTGACTGTGATGCAAGTAAGGCTGTACCTGTCTGTGTTTATTAGACCCCACATCTCCTTTCCTCACGCTTGGATGCGTGGTAGACAGGTTGCCTGATTTCAATGCAGATGAAACAAAAGGTAAGCTAGAGAGAAGGGAGAAAAATAAGGACTTCAGTGAGAATGGCTCTAGGAGAGAAGCATGACTGGAAGGTGAAAGGAACAGTTAGGATCAGCTGTGTTGTTAAACTGGTGGTGGGAGCTGGAAGGCTTAGGGAGGTTGGTCCAGAGGCTGACATGAGGTTTGCATCTGGGAGGCATATGTGGAGGGGCAAAGACTAAAGAAAAGTGAAAAAGAGAAAAGTGATAAAGAATAGTGGGACAAAACCTGATAACTTTAGAATGGACTTTGTGAGGCAGAGCGGCATAAAGTCTTAGATATGAAATGTATTTCCTAGAATTTCATTAACAGAATATTGCACTCTCCAAGGGCTCTGTTATGGCCCAGAACTACTTTGTCTCAAGAGAAATCATCTGCTTAGTGCATTTCACCCATCAAAGTGGTAGTTTATTTACGAAAAAGAATGAACAGTTATGCACATAATGTTGTTGTATATTTGTTCAGGGTGGAGACTCAAGTGGTTGCATATTGACCTCTTGAGACCCTGGCTTGTGCACGTGAATTTTCTGAAGCTGGGAGTAAACTTCAGAAGATTCATTGCTTACTGCTTGTCAGATACTGCTTTCCAGCTTCTAGGAGAGCTTCAGGAAATAGCTCCAGGCCTTAGGATTTCTGGTTTGTTTAGTTTAGTTTTGGCTACTTCAGTTATTTTCATGAAAACCAAATTTACTTAGTGATGACTTGGTTATGGCAGGTTGAGTTCCTGCCCCCAGATGCACCATTGCTCAGGGCAGCATTTAGACTAGACGTATAAAACGTTGCCTTCGGAGCGGGGTGGTGCTTGTGTCCTGCTCGTGTTTGCTTAAGGAGTCTGTAAGGTGTTGTGTGGGAACACTTCTCTGTGATTAAAGATAACAGAATTTAGGAATGAAGATGGATTATTTAAAAACGTACAAGCCTTAAGAACATTAGAAAAAGGGAAGAAGTTGCAGTTTAAGACCTGCTGTTATATATACCTTGCATTTAAATCAACATGTACTGTTAGGTTCATGCATCTGAATGTACTAGCAGATTCAGCCTGCACACACATTCAGTCATTTAGTCTGAACTGGTTTTACAAATATTTCTCCATACTACTTCTTTGCCTGAATATCTCTTCGGTTAAAGGCAAAAAAAAAAAAAGAGTTTTAGCTTTTTTTTTTTTTTTCCTTAGGGGATTTTCTCCGTGGAGTCCAGTCCAGCAAAGTTAAAACATAAAATTATTTGAAGGCATTCATCAAACTTTTTTGCCTCAATATTCCTGTAAAGGTGCTTCTCCATTCATTATTTTCTGACTGTAGTCTCCTTTTCTTGAACAGTGAGGAAATTAACATCTCTCCATATATTGACTGTTAAACTTGTAATAGTTTAGAAAAGTTAATGTTCGCAGTTACAGTTCACAACTGATCTATGCAGACTAGTTGAGTTTTGCATATAAAATAACGTTTTTACTTTTTGTCAGCAGGTGGAACAGTTTTAGATACCAAGTGATTTAATTACCGAATTAATTGAAGATAGAATAGATATGTGAAAATCGCTTAATATCTTGCATGTTATTGTTTATAAAGACCATCTGGGATTCTCTGGGCTGTAGTATGTTTTTGCAGAAGGTAAAAGGGGTATGTGTATTTAATCCATTCCTCTAGCCTCTAGCAAAGTGAAAGTTTGCTGGGTTTTTCTTGTTTGTTTAGGAAAACAGTAATACTTTGGAAATAACAAGTAGACACATAGTCACATTTCACTTACTCACTTAGCTTATATTAAATGTTTGGACTCTGCGTATTTAAAAACTAGTATTTCATTTACATTAGGTTGTTTCTGGTTTTGTAAGAACTTTTAACAAAGATCTTTGGATTTAAGTTAGCAAAAATAACATTTTAGAAGAGAATATGTCTTATATTGTCTCCTTCATAGAACTGTCCTGATTAATTTCAAGGATCAAAGCTTCTTTCCTGACCTTTCCGTGCAGCATCAATCACTTCTTAAAACTGGCATCTCAGTTTTATGAAATTATGTAAAAATCTCCAAGAAATTAAAATTAAGACTGCTCCACTGAATTCAGGAGAAAATCCTGAAGAGAATACTAACCAGGATGTTTTGAATTGTCTTTGATTCTGCTCTGTAGACCTCTGCCTCCAGGATTTTTTCCTCCTTTGTCACCAGAAGCAGTGCTGCTTCTCTTTCTGTGAGGTCTGTCACTCTGAAGTTCTTACAGGAGAACAGTTTAATGCTCCATCTCAGCATTTTCTTTGCCCAGTATATGCCAGGCAGTTGTATTCAAGATAAGTACATTATTTCTGAGTACCAGTGTAAATTAATTTAATGCAGCATGAGACAGTTCTAATTTGTTTTGCAGTAGGTTGCTGTCACCAGGCTATAACATTTCTCAGTTTGAAAAGGTTTATCAAAAACTGCTCTGAAAGTGTTTGTTCATATTGATAAGTAAGAAGCACAAGCTAAAATATTAATAGCTGCTTTCAGACTTGTATGAACTAAAACTGATAGATTTAAGTTATAAGGATTAAACATCTGATATATCTGTGATTCAGGTGTCTTTTCTGTTCATCCTAAACATAACTAGTAATGAATAGTTATCTGTGAAGCTTGTCATAAGACCTTTGTCAACACAAGAGCACCTGTTAATTTACTTAGCTAAGAGGCAATATAAAACAATGTCTGCCAGCCTGGTGAGTATTGTATTTCTTCAGTAAGCAGGTTCATAAGTTCAGCTCATCTTCGGTTTGTATTTCACTTGAATTATTGATTGCAAGACTTTAGGAATGGTGATATGTATTGGTGTTATTATTGCTATCACAGTAATAGCACAAAGTTACTAACTGAGTGCAAGGGGGTGAAATATCTCTAGATACAAAGCAATTCAACTCCTAAGTGATAGAAGAGCAATTTCAGGTCTATGAAAGTGCATCTACTGTCTTTCGTGAAAACTTGGGATACGAACCTTTATGCAGCTGTCACAGGAAAGCCTGCTGTCCGGGTACATGATGCTGGCATTGGCATGATCGTATTTGCACGGAAGGAGAGTGAAAGGGAGGGCCAAAGGGTTCAGTCAGTTATTTTCAGTTATGTTGTTTCTCCAGCAACAACCAGCACAGTAGGGAGGGTTATTTTTTAAGCTTATTATATGTGTGATAGCATTTTGCAACTTGAATTTAAATGCTTTACTACTGAAAAAGCTGGAAGAAAAATACTTGAACTTCTTATCTTACTTTCACTTGGGGTTTCTTCAAAAGAGCTCCTCCTGTGTGCAATAAATGTGTGCTGTAAATAAGGGGAAGCACCATTAAAAAAAAAGAAAAAAAGGCATTCCTGTATTCTTGGTGGTGCAATTTCTTTCCATTTTTTTTAAACTGTGTTAAATGTGAAACATTTCAACCAAAAAGAAAGGGGAAAAATTAATCTGAACAGGGACTAATTTAGAGTAGCTAGTACTCTGCAAGGCCTGGTATTAATGTGCAGATCCCTGCTTGACTTGTAAGTTCTTCTCTAACTGTTCTCCTGTCTCTGTTTATTTCATGCTAAGCAGATGGCCCAGAAATTAGCCAAAAGCAGAAAGAAGGTGCAGTACGAACTTCATCAGCTTGATGTTATGCCTTTTTTGTTTGTTTGTTTTCTGGGAGGGGTTTTTCCTTTATTTCTGTTTTATTTTCTGCATCCAGCAAGTTTTTGTTTCGGTTTATCTCTGAGCTGCCAAGCAAGTTGACATTTCTCAGAAATTAGTTGCCTGATTGGCAGTTATTTTGTTGTTGTTGCTTATCATCAGCCATTTCATGTTAGAAAATGTGTACTAAAGAAAGAGCACTGACACAAAAAAAGTTTTTATCTCTGTAAAATAGTAAATTAATAAATGTCTTTTTTTTTAATCCCTCGATAAAGAGTATTTTGCGTGATTGATAGATGTCTTATATTGCTGGATGCAAAAAAAAAAAGAAAAAAAATTTACATATATACACAATAATATGCTGAGATTGACCGATTTTAGTAATATTTTTTGTTTATGGAGTTTTAAGCCTTTTAACAAATTTTAACTGTACTTGCTTAAAATTATAAGCATTTGCTTTCTGTTAACAAAGGTATGGCTTTTTGAGTGGGTTAGTGCTTGAATAGTAGGTTTTCTGACTATGAAGACCTTCTTACCAGAACTGCATTGTGGATTGACTGAAGTGTACCCACCTGTGGTACATGTTTTTCCTTTGGTCTGAATAATCACTGTTAACCCATATAGAAACTCCTTAGGCAAGAGATACCTGCAGACTTTCATATGGTTTGTGTGAAAAACCTTCCTTAAAGTGAGATTCATAATGTGAGGAGTATCATATTCACAGAATCTTTATACAGTTCATGTTGCGGTGAGGTATAACTTTGCTGGATCAGAAAGGTGCTTAGGTAGGCTTTTATGGGATTAACAATTTTTCAAATAATATCTAATTAACTTTTATATATATCTATGTAGTTTCCATATCTTTGTGTTTATCTCTAGCTCTTGCAAGCTAATACTCTATTTTGGGTTGTTGTTCTTGTGACAGTGTCTTAGTGTGTCCCTGTTTGTGATCTAGCATCATTTTAAGGGTTTTATCTAATGCCTTTGTAATGCTGATCCCTTTATTCACAGGCTCCAGAAGGTGAATCTCAACCCATGACTGAAGTGGACCTCTTCATTTCAACACAGAGAATAAAAGTGTTGAATGCAGACACACAGGTATAAATGAAGAAGCCATTGTTAGTGTTGTTATAACAGTCCATTGAAATAGACCCTCACCTACCTGTGAAAATGTGTCTTTTTGAAATGTGATGGTTCTTTTACTTCCCTCCAGGATTTCCTAGTAAGAAATCCACTCTCAAGAGCCATATTCTACCTGTATTACTCATTTCTAGTGATAAGAGTTCACTGCAGTCAGCCCACTTCTTATGAGAAGTTAAGTTTACAGAATATTATAGGTAGCCTGATATGATAGCATGGCAAGTATAGATTGGGCACAAACTAGTGTGTAAAAGATGTGTTTCTGATAATTTGAAGTTCATAGTTCTGTGTGTATTGGTCCCGTATGTGCTCTGCACATTCAGGTTCTTATATTGAGATTTTGCATTTTTTTTCCAGAGGCAATGTAATTTTAGTTTGTAAAACTTGGACTTTGGTTTGTTTCTGGAGAGTGAAGCTCTTGATTTCTCTTGCCATCTCCACTTGTGCATGAAATTTTTTATGCATGTTAGTAACAAGGGTCTCACAATTACCATCAGTTATATTTGTCTAGCACCAGGAGTGCCATTAGAACCTCCTGAAAATAGCTGATGATGTTTGCTTTTCTACTTTGTAGGAAACTATGATGGATCATCCCCTGCGGACCATTTCTTACATCGCAGATATAGGGAATATAGTTGTTCTGATGGCACGTAGACGAATGCCGCGGTCCAACTCCCAGGACAACGTGGAAGCATCTCACCCTTCCCAGGATGGAAAGAGACAGTACAAAATGATTTGCCACGTCTTTGAGTCTGAGGATGTAAGGAATTACTCTTGTCTCGTGATTGTCTAGGGGTGGAAATGTAAGCGCATTTAGACAGACTTGAAGTCCGTCATTAGTGCTCTGTTTATTTGTTAACTGAATGCATGTTGCTGATATTTATTCACAGTGTTGGTATTTACAGAAAAGCTTCCCAATTTTAGAGTGGTTACAGTACCTTCCACTGGCAATGATAGGCAGGCCTACAGCTTTCGTAGACTAGCTCAGAAATTCTGCCTGTGAGAGTGACCGTCTATCAAGTACATTTTTTTTTAATGTAACTTTGTTACATAACTAATGGAAACCCAAATATCTATGTGAAAAAAATGCCATACAATGTTATCAAATAATTTAGGAAGAGAGCAAATCTAATTTAGCTCTCAACCCTTCAAATAACAGGTTATAATCTGTTTCCATGGAAAACGTCATTAATACTAGCTCGATGGTTCATGTGGCTAGAAGTGTAAGGAGATGATTTGCTCCTAGTCATGTTTAGAGCTGTGATATCAATTAAGTCATATTGCACAAACTACAGATGAGGAGGTCATAATTTATTTCTGTTTCTTGTGCCTAGCATACCTCATGTGCCTCATATGAGGTGAAGAAAAAAAAATATATTTCATGTCAGTGTTTATTGAACTAGTTAACAGAAGTTAAAACTAAATCACCATTTTCTTTGGAACAGCTGACCTACCTTATAGTCCACGAAGTATGAGGGTCGACTTTCAGATAGAAAGGTTGCCTAGAATATAAACAGTTGATTTTACGTAACAATGACCCTGTTCTGAATTTACGCTCAGGTAACTTCTCTGGTAGCAAATGCCATTACCTGTATTGCCCATGCGGAGACTAAGAGCACTGATAAAAGTAATCTTCTATCAAAACCTTGAGAGAGAATGTAAGAAGTGGTGGGACTTTTTTGAGTTTGTGGGGTTTTTTGTTTTGTTTTCTTTTGTTTTATTTAAGAGCACATAAGCTAGTTCTGGAAACACCCTCAAGAAACTTGCATGCAAGTGCAGTTAGTGATTTGGGAGGCATGATATCATTTGATAAGCTGCCCTGTTTCAGGCTGTAATTCCTGTATTTCCAGGCACAAGAGTTGAACATCACTGAATCCTTTTATTGGCCAGTTAAAAAAGTAGAGATTAAATTGTCAGACACCAGAGGTAGTGTCTGCTTTTCTGTCAGCCTGTGATATCTTAATTATGATCCAGCCTTCCTGGATCTTTTTCCTAGGCTATTCTTAATACCATGGCTGACTGGAATCTGTGTTTCCATTTGGGGAACACTGGAGTTGCTTTTAGTTGTTTAGTTGGATCAAGTTATACTTGTGTCAGATGTGATCCTGCTTGTGCCAGTAGATACTGGCTTGGAAAGTACATGTCTGTTGTTCCAAAGAAAACATCATTCAATAATGTGAAAATATGCTAAGAATTTTGGTGATTATATCAGCTTTCCTTGAGTCATGGTGTAGCTCACAAACAGCTTACAAAAACTGTCTCAAAATTCCAAATGACTAGGAAAAAATACACTCAGGAGGAATTACAATGTAAACATCATAATAGCTGTTGGCAGCAAAGAGGCTGTGGCTCTGAAGATCCTGGACCTCCAGTAGAGCAGTACAGACTCCATATGCTATAAATCTCATACATTTCACTGTCACCTTTTTGGCTTCTGGGAGGGCAGGATGTCTAGAAGAATTTACGCAGTAGCTGCCTCACAAACTGTGAGGTCTGCAGTCAGAGCGGGCCAGAAAGCATTCCTGCTTGCGATGGTCCTTGTCTAAGGAGCACAGCACTGCGTTTTCAATTGCGTTTGAGACGGGATCTTCACATCGTCGCAGCTCTTGTGGTGTGTGCAAGTGTTGTGTGTCTGCATTGGAGATGGTCTCTCTTTCGAGTGAAGTATCAGTGTTTGTGTATGAACATAGAGTCTGTACCTGTCTCCTCTTTTGGCTTGATGAGCTAAGGAGCTGTATTTCTGTCTTCTTGCTGTCTTGTTCTTGACATCAAAAACAGGTTAATCTGAGCATTGGCAAAAATAATGACAGTCCAGGCATAAGTCTTTTCAATGCCAACAATCATATTCTTCCCATCAGTAGGTTTAATGCTAGTTGAGTTATTCTAAGATAACAATCAGCTTTTTGTTCCAGGGTTAGGAACCCTTCCTTTCCTGGGAGTCCAGCTGGGCTTTAGAAGGCAGTGGGTACCTGCGGGAGGGCCCCGGCTGCGCTGGCACCCCGTGCGCGCAGCAGCGCTGCAGCCCGCCCAAAGGCAGTGCCCCGCTTTTACCAGAGCGGGAAGAAAATCGGGACCGCCCTCTGAGCGGTGCTGCCTGTCCTCAGCAGACGCCTGGGTGTTCAGCGTGGCGCCGCTGGCCGGAGCGCCGCGCGGGAGCCGCAGGAGAGGTCTCGTTCTGCCAGCGCCGCTCCCGGGGGCCGCCCCTGCGCCTGCCTTGGCCGTCCTCACCCGTGAAAGCAAGGCTGTGCTCGAGTTTCTCGTTCGAGTCACCTGCCGGGCTGCATTGCTGCACACATCAAGGCAGTGATGTTTTGTGAGTCTTTTACTTTTAATGCACAATTTTTTTGTTTGTAAGGGTTCTGGTAAGTTGTAGGAGGGAATCATTTTACAGTGTGGTTGTAAGCAAACGTGTCAGTAGGCAAGATGATGAGAATGTTTGATTTCCTTCTTTTCTTTTCTCTCCTCTGGGAACTGCTACAGGCGCAGTTGATTGCACAGTCCATAGGTCAAGCGTTTAGTGTGGCCTACCAGGAGTTCCTGCGGGCCAACGGAATCAACCCAGAAGACCTCAGCCAGAAGGAGTACAGTGACTTGCTCAACACCCAGGACATGTACAATGACGACCTGATCCACTTCTCCAAATCTGAAAACTGCAAAGATGTATGTCTCGTTTTTCTTCATAGCAGCACTAAATATGTCTGTACAAGCTGCAGATCCATGCTGGCAGAAATTAGAAAACCATTAGTGCTTCTTAAAAATGACCTCAGTGAGAACAAAATATCCTTCCCAGGAGGGTAGCCTGTGGGCAATTCTATTTCAAAGGCAAACAGTGAATCCAGAATTTAGCAGCAGTGAAATAATCTGCCATCTGTTTGTGTTATCTTTACCAAGCAGTTTTGAGACATACAGGACACTACATGCCAGTGAAACTGACTTAAAACAGACTACTATAAGTGTAAAAAATACAAAATGTACGGAGGCAGCAGTATTTGGTACAGGGGTTGCTTTCCTGATTTAAGAATTGTGTGTGCTGAAAGAATTTGCTTCTTGTTGATATTAGTAAAGATGAACCAGGTCACCGTCACAGCACACCGGTAATGACTGTCCAGTTTGCCCTTAGAAGCTCTTGCAGTCTCTTGCTGTTCAGCATCTTCCACAAAAGCGCATTGTTCCAGACTTTCTTTTTCCTCCAGCAACCTTCAATCATATTCAGAGATTATCTCTGTCTGGAATGATCAGCATTAAACAAAATCTGTGAGGTTAGGATCAATTATTCCACATTTAAATACAACTAAAATGCAGTAAAATGTGTGCCTTACATTGCTTTGCCTTTGAATCAGAAAGAGAGGCTGGAAAGAAGAAAGGGTTTGTTTGTTGGGGGGGGTGTGATTCGTAAAAGATATTAACTTTTTTTGTGGGGAGGGGTGTAAAAACTCCCTTCTTATCTGTGGAATTGTTTGAAATACTTTTTTCTTACAATGCAGGTTTACATTGAGAAACAAAAGGGAGAAATCCTTGGTGTGGTTATTGTGGAGTCTGGCTGGGGATCAATTTTACCTACAGTTATCATAGCCAACATGATGCATGGAGGACCAGCAGAGAAGTCTGGGAAGCTCAACATAGGGGACCAGATAATGTCCATCAATGGCACCAGCCTGGTGGGGCTGCCGCTCTCGACCTGCCAGAGCATTATCAAGGTAGGCTGGGGATGGTACACGTTTTAAAAGTGCTACAGGCATAACAGCAAGTCAAAAGCATAGAACTGTATGTTATTTTTTCATTTCTATCAAATGTTTGCATAGCACTCCCCATTTCATTTGTTACCATGAGTGCATTCGCGGAAGAACAGGGCAAACCAGGCAACTCTGCCTGTTTTCTGAGTCCCAGAAAGAGAGTTATGGCATTTAATTGCATAGATAAGGAGTCTGTGCAGAACTTTGGGCCCCGGGAGAATATTTAGTTCAAAAGGAATACATTACTAGATGTATGCCTGGAGACACTTCAAACTTTACATGACAAATGGAGACCCAGATGCCCAGCATTGCCCTAAGCCATTTTTGCTGTTTAAATGCCTCTTAGGATCTAACTCAAAGGGAACTGAGTCTTTTTATTTTTTCTTTTATTTTCTTTTTTTTTTTTTTTTTTTAATACAGCTTTAAAAACTTTTAAACTTTATGTTGAAGAAAAAGGAGCATACTTATCATCTGGAAAAAACTACCTGAGTTAGGTGAAAGTGGAATATTTTTCTTAATTTATCTAAATGGTCTATTTTATTTAGAAGAGTTCTAATCATCACAGGACTACGTGATTGCAAAAAGCAAGCAGGTCAACTGGAACTAAAGAATGCCTGAGGTAGCTGCAGCAGAGAAGGGAATGGATATTTAAACATCAAAGCTTCAAGAGAGGGAGAGTTTCACGAGGAAATGCTGTAGATAAAACTAAAATGAATCCTCGATTGTCTGTTGAAATAATCCTGCAGAGCCCCTTCATGTGGTAACATGTAGACATGCAAGTGCCACACTATACAAAAATCCTCTGATTTGTAGTAGTATGCATGTTAAATTTTATTTATTTATTTATGCAAATTCCTGCTATGTAGTTGTATTCTGTAGTACCTTTTTGTTTGTTTCTTTCTTTTTTTTGTTTGTTTGTTTCTTTTCCATTATGTAATTTTGTAATTCATGAAGTAAGTTAGTGTTTGTTTGTTGTCTATGGCTGGTATCTTAATGCATGAAATAAGACGTCTGCTATAAAGACTTGCCTTCCTCGTACCCAAAGGTGCAACTCCTGGGCTCTGAGGAACAATAGAGACACAAGTCTGAGCCTGCCATGTGAGATTCAGTGAGTGCAAATGAAACCCTGGAAGGGTAGTACACAAAAGCCGTGGCAGAGGGGTCTCTTTTCTGTGTGTTGAAGAGGGGAAAAAAATAATTGTATTAAATATTTGTGCCAGCTTCAGTGGAACCAAGCTGACTGCAAATACAGGCTCTTCATGTTTTTTTGCCTTACTGGGCTTCTTTCCTGTCCCACATCAGTTTTATTTCTAAAACTGTGATGAGTTTTGCTGCTCTGTGCCTTTCAGAGCCTTTTCAAGTGGACCTTTGTTGTGAAGTGATGAGACGTTTCTGTACTTTCTTAAAACAAAAACAGACAAAAAGACATTGTTGCAGTCTGCAGCTTGTAGAGACTCTTCTGGAGACCCCTTCCTTGCTGATACTTGTGGCTGTTGCCACAGGAGCTGCCATTTACCTTGTCTTTCTAAAGAGAAGCAAAGGTCTGGAGCTGTTCATACAGTGCTTCTGGATAACAAATAATGAAGCTCCAAGGGAAGCAATCTAGTATGAGCACCTTTAAAGTCATGGGAAGATCTCAGGATTTCAGATACTTCAGCATGTTGCAGAGGCTGCTATGAAAAGAGTTCCATGCGTATAAGAATATCCTCCAAGTACTTCAGATAAGATTATTTTTGTATTATAGAAGCAAGTTCTGCTACTAATTTACCATAAACCGATTGTAGACTGGCAGAGCTAAGAAGAAGCTTTCCATATGTGATGCTTATTCCCTAAACGTATTATGCTGCTTAGGTCTTTTTCCAGAAGCATCTGCTGTTGGCTGCTGTCATAAACAGACTCCAGGCTGATCTATAAATCAGCCATTTTTGAAAAATAAGCTCTTTCTCCAAAATTAAAAAAAAAAGAAAATAAGAGGCC